>JAUMHB010022554.1:0-18740 GCA_032359685.1 Pittosporum tobira
TTCTCATTCACACTCAATTTGCTGACTTATTAGGCTAAGGATAACTTTCTTTGTTTCAATTATCCTTAGTCATGGTACTTCTTACTGAGATATTTGAGCTCACTCTTTTGTCTCATATTCCTTTCAGGTACAGATAACTGATAGCGAGGTCGTTGGGAGGAATGAATTAGAGGTCCAGTTACGTAGATGTTTCCGCTGCAAGAATAATAATTGGTGTAGAGCGTCATGTATAATAATTCTAATGGGACATTTGTATTTAATTATGACATTTGTACGTTTGTAAGTTGGAATATTATTAATAAATTGACAATCCAAGTCAGGGTGTAGATACCCAGATTTGGGGGTGTCACACATATGCTGACATATCCAATAATGATATCTTGATGACTGTTTAAAGAATGGAGAATTTAGACATTTATAACTGTTTTATTTTCGTACTTACATTTTTCATGCAGTTACACTTGACAGTTTTTCATATGTTTATGTTCTCATTTACACTCAATTTGTTGACTTAAAAGGCTAATGATAACTTTTTTTTATTTCATTTATCCTTAGTCATGGTATTTTTTGCTGAGCTATTTGAGCTCACTCATTGGTTTCATATTCCTTTCAGGTGCAAATAATTGATAGCGGGGTTATTGGGAGGGGGGAATGAACTAGAAGTCCAGTTGTTTAGATGTTTCAACTGCGTATTATTGGCTAAAATAATAATTTGGGTAGAGTGTGCTGCATAATATTTCTAGTATGATAGGTTATACCTTATTATAACATTGTGCACTTTATATTGAAGTCTTGTGTATTTGTAAGTTATGATGTTATTAATAAATTGACAACTCAAGTCGGGGTGTGGATGTCCAGATTTGGGGGTGTCACACTAGAGGTAGCTATGTCCGACGCGGGGGAACATTTGGACCGTCTCGAACAAGGGATGGTAGATTCCATGGAGCTGGTGGAATCCAAGATAGGTCAACACCATGTAGAAATCACAACATTCAACAAAGATTGGGTTCGTGACACCATGACATTTCAAGCTAAGATCTTAGAAGCCGTTGCAGGAATTTAAGGCGAGGTGAATGCCTTGAAAGTTTCTATGGATGAGATCAAGATGGATAGGGCACTATGCAAGCATGCAGTGGCAAAGGGGGTTGTGGAGACAACCCAAGCTAAAGACACCCTACGGGCTGAGGACTTACCAAAGCCCCAGAATTACGATGGCATGATGGATGCTATCGTGATCGACAACTTCTTGTGGCATATGGAGCACTACTTCTCTGTGCTTAACTTGGGAGATCAAACGAAGGTATCCACTGCTTCTATGTATTTTACTGATGTGGCTTTAGTTTGGTGGCACATGAAGTGCGGCGAGATAGAAAAGTGGTTATGCATTATTGATTCTTGGGATGCCCTCAAAGCCGAGATAAAGGGGACATTCTATCCCAAGAATGTGGACCATGATGTTAGGAAGAGAATGAAAGAGCTCACGCAAGACCGATCTCTCAAATAGTACGTGAAGGCTTTTTCCAACCTCATGTTCCAAATCATAAATATGAGCGATGATGATCTTTTCTTCAACTTCATGTACGGTTTAAAGCCATGGGCAGCCCGGGAACTTAGCCGACACAAAGTGGAAGACATCTCTACTGCCCTGACGGTAGCTCAGACGCTGAAGGAGGATCATCCTCGCGATAAAGGTGAAGGTTCCAAGCCCAAGGACAACACATCAAGCTATAAGAATCACAAGCCATATCATACTAATGGTGGGGAAACAAGGGAAGGATCAAGCTGATCACCCACCCGTGAGAAAAAAAGGAAAGCATGGCCACAAGATTAACAATTATGGAATGAGATACTCGGGGCAAATAGCTGGATATTTCCTTTGCGCAGGGCCACATAAGGCCTGGGATTGCCCTAAACGGAAGGCTCTAAGTGCCATGACCGAGCAGCTAGAGAAGGAAGAAGAGACAACCATGGGATGCCTCAAACTGTTGAATGCCTTGAAGGAGAAGACAATACTCACCAGGCGAGTGAAAGGAGTCTTTTGCATGTGGAGGGCCATATCAATGGGAGGACCACCCAACTCATGGTAGACACAGGTGCAACTCATAAATTCATGAGTCCAAATGAAGCACAAAGACTGGGACTCAACGTGACTGATGCCAATGGATGGCTGAAGACTGTAAATGCACAAGCAAGTCCATTAAGTGGTGTAGCTCATGTCATGAAACTACAACTTGGCTCGTGGCGAGGCAAGGTGGAATTTTCAATATTACCCATTGACAACTACAAAGTCGTTCTAGGTATGGACTTCTTAAGGAGCTTCAATGCCATACCTATTCCACGTCTTAATGTGGTGATTATCATGGAAGGGAAGCCTTGCGCAGTTCCTACGGTAACCCCAATCAAAACCAATAAGCTAAGTCTTGATGCTATGATCCTATCTACTATGCAAATGGAGAAAGGTGTCAGACAAGGGAAAGACAGTGGAGTAGAGGCCTCAAAACAGGACAAGGAAGTGGTAGGCATGAGTGACACTCTACTAACTCAAATGAGAAAGGTTCAAGCTGGGAACCTATCTTCCAATGCACATTTTAGGGTGTCACCTCCAGAATTGGATGAGCGGTAGAAGCAACGTGTGGAGTTGCTTAAACCTTCTTTCGGATTGCAGGGGCGATTCCAAGGAAAGGTGGATGGATCACTGAGGCTATACATCAATGATCAGGTATCAAACAAGACCATAAAGAGGTTAATCCCAAAGCAAACCCAGGGACGAGAAGAATCGACTAAGTCTGATGATGTGCACGAACATAAACTGGGAAGGGTTAACTTACAACAATGGAAGTTAGGCAACGAGAGAAAGAGACGTGGAAAATTCAACGATGGGGGCTTGGTTAAGATTAAACTCAGGGCCGAACAACAAAAGGGACTACAGGGGTTAGTTCGACACTATGAGGGACCATTTCCTATCCTTGCTAAGGTGGGCAAGGCATCTTATAAGGTGGAATTGCCACCAGAACTTAAGATACGCCCCGTCTTCCATGTAAGCGACTTAAAGCCTTATCATGTTGACAAGGATGACCCAACTTGGGGAGAATCCACTCGTATCCCATCAGAGTATGCAGCAAGTTGGGAGCCGAATGAAGTTTTGTGGCAGTTCGAGAAAGAAATCAAAACCTTCCACAATGAGTCGACGAGGGCATCGACGAATTAGGTGGGGGAGAATGTCACGTCCTACACTTTTGACGAGAGGTTCGCGCCACGTGGGACGATGACTTGACAACACCTAGATGCTTATGCGAAGCTTACATGGACTACTGCATGGCATTTATTTATTTATTTGCTTTATTTTTTTTTTTTTAGAGAATTCTAGAAGTGACATATATATAATTGTTTAGAATATCTTTTTAGATTATGACATGTGTTAAATAAGTGTGTAGAGGATTCTAGATCCCCAATTATAACTAGATCCTCAATTATCGTCCCAAATTAGGGAAGAGGAAGACTATATAAGGGGACATTCCCTTCACTTGTAGATCATCCAAGAATTGTAAGTTTTTTTCTCTTATTAATAAATCTCTCTTTTCTTCTTCCATATTTCTTCTCTACTTTTTCTAGCAACCTCTTTGTAGCAATTTGGTGGCTTAAAAGGCTGACTTAGCAACACTCGGGGAGTTTGTTGACTAAGACCGCACGGTTGAGACTGTGACATCAAGCTGGACATATTAGGTTCGACTCGACTCGTTTAATAGCCATACACAGTGAACCGTCTTTTGGGCGACCTCCCATTCATTGATCCTGGACATCTAAGATAACCGTTTTGGCTTGTAATTCCAGATTTCAATCTATTACACATGCTATGAATTAGGAGTAATAGATTCCAGCAAGGAGAAAAATATTCACCTTAGTGTTTACCTTAATCATGCCAAGTACTTGTAGTCAAGTGTCAATTGAAAATCTAATCGAAAAATAAGCATCCTGCCACAAAGATAATCGGCTTCTTGGTGAAAAGCACATCAAGATTCATGAATGGATAGTGTTGTAATATATATATATATATATATAACACAAACATTCGAAAAGAAATTTACCAAGTTTTCTTTTATAAATTCTTAAATAACAAAAATAAAAACTTTCATCTTTTTTATTCTTTTCTTTTCTATTACAACCTTTCTTTTTTGTTCTGTTATTTTCTTTGTCATTATTATTTTTTCTTTTCCATACAGAGAGGTTTCGCTGTATAGTAATGATAGTATACAATACAAGTTGCATTGATGAGTAATACAACATCCCCAACTTAATTATTATAATTACGTCATTATAATATTATATTACTATTATTATATTAAATTTATTATTTTAAGTATAATATTGAATGAAAATACAACTTCTGTCCAAATTTTTATTATTTTAATTCTAACTGTTTTTTGACAATAAATTTTAAGACATTTTAAAAATATATTTATATATTATTTTTTAAAATATTTATATATTTTTATAGAATATTTTGTAATACATTTAATATAGTATAAAATTTGTAATTATATTTTCTAAACATCTTAAACTCAATGTAGGAAACGGTCAAAAAAAATTAAGATAAAAATTATTAGAAACAATTACATACCACAAAAACAAAGTCAAAGTCAAAAGGTTAAACGGCTTGTACAAGGGTGTACTGGGTTCTGTCAACCCAACGAAATTTTGAGACGGAAGAAGATTGCTTGGATTCGCAGTCATGACGTACAATAGCCAAGGGTAGTTTCGGAACATGAACACCATATTTAAACGGAACCGAACCTAAGTTGAGCAGAAGTTGAAGAAAGTAGGGTATTGTTCAAACTAATCGTGTAGTTTCGTCGTCAGTCTACCTATCGAGCCCTCTTGCCCTGCGTCCCATAATAAAAGCTCAGAGAATCTGCTGAATTTCACTTTCAATCCCCAATTTGCCCCAAAAATAATGCTTTCATGATAATATCAACGGAACCGCATTGTTGTTGAACTGCTCTGTATCCTTGGTACGCCCACAATTTCTCTCACTGGAGCTATAATTCACATAATTGCTAGGTTTTACTTGATACACTACAAATTGTATGGTTGTTTCTGTTGATTTTTGAGCTTAATTAGAGTTTTGCTGTCATGTTCTTTCTGACAATAAGAAATGTTATGTGTTTTTCCTGTGATTATTATGTTAGGGTTTTATGCTGTGTTGATTTTATGTTGTGATGGGCTGCATGTCTGATATGTGCTTTCTATTTTCGTTGTGTTGTCTTGAAAGATTTCTTTTGCTTATCAATTGGTTTAGTAGTTTAGTTGGATTAGAAAACAAAGTTTGGACCTTTTGAATGCTGGAGGTTTGAGAAGCAGTGGTGGGATTGATTTTGGAACTCTGTTGTGACTCACATAACAGGGCTTGGCTTGGTATTGGCTTACTACTGGTGGAAGTTACATGGGAAGTACAGTAATTGTAGGGTTTGTGCCTTTCTTTTATGGAATGGGGGTTTTTTTACCTCTACCATGTTTTGTTTTTGTTAGTCTTGAAACTGCATTCATTGGGGCAACAAGAAAAACAACAATAAATTGACTTCAGATAGAATACAGCTTGTAAGATGTTTTGAATATGGAATGTAATTTGAATTTTAGTGCACTATCCAATTTGAAAACCTGGGTTACACCATCTTTCAACTTTCGGCCATTGAAAACAGATTCTCTGTTAACTATTGAGCCGCCATTTAGAATCTGGTCATCCACATCTTAATTGGTGGAATGTCCTAGATGGGTTTTCTAATTAATTCCAATAAATTAATGAGAATGTCAGTTTACCTCTAGAAAGTGGAAGGTATGCACGGATCTTATGTTTTTAAAATCTACCAGGGACCATCATCCTGAGTTCTCATTGTTACCATCCTTATATCACTAGTTTCTTATAATGACTATCCAAAACAAATTTATCAATTTTGATCGATACAAGTTCTCCTTGGGTGGTCTTAAGACCACTAATTAAAACAAAGTGCAAGAGAGAGTTACTCACAGAGTCACAGCCAAGGGAACTTCAGGGAAATTTCATTTCCTCCAATATTTTTTCATTCAAACCAGATTTGCCTGCTCATTTAGATACTTCTTAAGAATTTATATTGGTATACACAAAATATAAGAGCCAGTTTGGTACAATAATATGCAAATGGATTGTGAATCTCAACAGAGAATATGTTTACAAGAGAATGTAAATTATTACTATTAAACTTCTGTTTCTGGCTGTGGTTGGTATGATAAGGACCCTTATATGTATGCAAGATTCTGAGTCCATACTATTCTTATTTGTTTATTTTGTTAAAGGTGATTCTGCTTGGAAGGTCGGTCTGCCTAGTGCTTTATTCATCTTGTGGACTTTAATCAAAGAAGATGGGCAGCACATTCAATCCACAAATTTTGATGGAGAAGCTGACCAAGCTCAATAGTTCACAGCAGAGCATTGAAAGTATCCTTCTTCAAAGTTTGTTCAAGGCATTTTTGTTAGCCGACTTAGTTCTTATTACTCTGTTTTTAGACTTGAAATGCCTATGATAAAAGTTGGAATTCGTGTATTCATCTCGTATAATCAGTTGCTATTCAATTGACATTTCTTAGCTTTGTTCAAACTTTTTATAAACCCGCACTAGTTTATATGCATCTTCTACACGAGTTTTCTAATTAAGAAGCTCTCCACACATCTACTATTTTCTTGCTCCTTTTTTTTTTAATTTTAAACAATAATAAGCATGGAGAAGAAAATTTGAACTGCATTGTTTTCTGATTGACTAAGTATTTTGTGTGTCAATTTTCTTGGTCCAACATGAATTTTATTTTTCATAATGATCTATGCTCTATGTTTGATTTCTTTCTTAACAAGAACACATATATGTTTTCTGTTTTCCTTATCTCCTAAATGCTATATTTATAATTGCGACAAATCTTGCAAGTTTATTTAGCTTTTGACTTCTGAGTTTGTTTGTTAAGCCTTGTGGGTTGATAGCAATAAGGATCTTCTACTATAAGTACTTGTCAATAGAAAAAGAAGTATCTTCTACAATAATTGTGGATTGACATACTTATGGCTTTCTAAATTGTTTATGTTTCACATGTTGGCAAATCCATGTCTATACTTACTTATGAGATGCTATCCTTGACGTGATAAAGCTCTATCACACTGGTGTATCTTTCATATGAACAAAGCGAAGAATGTTGTTGAAACATGGGCTAGACAATTTCATTCTTCCCCACGTGACCAGCGGCTGGCTTTTCTGTATCTTTCAAATGATATTCTGCAAAATAGCAGGCGAAAGGGTTCTGAGTTTGTTGGTGAGTTTTGGAAAGTTCTTCCAGATGCTCTTCGTGATGTAATCGAAAACGGAGACGAGTTTGGAAGAAATGCTGCGATAAGGCTGGTATATTTATCTAGAAACCATACTTGTTGGTTTGTCATTAAACGTTTTAATTTATTTCTCCCTGGTTATGAAAGACATTTGTCATGGAAGAACTGATGAATATAATTCATTAAATTCACTAACCTTAGGATGCCAAATCAGTGTCTGAGCTGATGAGATAACCCCATACAGTAACTTTTGGAAGAAACGTGCAACGTTTGGGACTTGGGGTATATCAGTTTAACTTTCTATCATTGGGGTTATACTCATAGTTTCAGAAGGAGGGTCATTTCTTATATGCTGGGAAATTTGCCACATGAATTTGTATTTTTAATTTACTTCAGTTAGGTATGAAGATGCACAGTACATATCACATATGGGATTTACATTCACTTATCAAAAAAATAAATAAATATGGGATATACTTGCCTTTGCATAATGTACTGCTGGTCTAAAGGTGCCGTTCCTTCTTATTAGATTATTGAATTGCATCTTTCTTCACATACCTTTGCTCTATTGAATAGCTATTTAGAAATTTTCTGATGCGTTTCATCTGAAAACTTACCCTTTTAAGATTAGTATATCAGATATCATTATATTTTACTGAACGTGGCTGTGATCTTGCTCATGTTTGTATATTCATTTCCCTTCACAATGCAGATTAATATTTGGGGGGAAAGGAAAGTTTTTGGCTCTCGAGGTCAGCTTCTTAAGGAAGAGCTTGTAGGAAGAAAACTGGACACAAGTAACAGGAATGGGAACCCTCAAGCATCCAAACTGGTGAGTACCTCCCTTTAACCGAATGCATTTCTCCATTAGGTGTTAGTTTTCTAATTTAATCTGACAATTAAAACCTTCTATTTTTTAAAATTTCTTTTGAACAGAGAAATTCTGCTGGAAATGCATTGGACAAAATAGTTTCTTGTTATGAGATTGTTTATGGCAGTCAGCTGGATGAAGATGCGATATTGAGCAAATGTAGGAATGCCATTAGCTGCGTTGATAAAGTAGACAAGGAAATTGGTGGTGATATAAGATCAGGTATGCCTTGGTGGTATCTTTTAGATAATAGTTCTGACTACAATTCATTGATATTTCTCCCACATGGCCACTTGTAGAAATTCCAGTCCAAGGGATAGTTCAGTGCTCATGCATGCATTCCTAAAGTTGTTTGCTTTCCTCGGTTTCTTATCGACTCCTGTTTCCGTAGTTCTTCTCATATCCTTCCCGTATGAAGGATTTACTGTGCATTTTCTTGAGTATGATGTCTATACTTATAATATAGGCTATATAGCTGAAGTTTGCAACTTTTAGTAAGCAATTGTATTTAAGTACTAGGAAATTGAAAGCAACTAGTTTCAGCTTTGCCATGCATGAGTATGTTAATGTTATCTTTTTCCACCTGCAAATGTAGAAGACGTGCAAACTACATTGACTATCGACTCAAGTAGGTGCATGAAGTCTCATTACATAATAACGTGTATCAATCACCTGGACTCTAAGACATGACTTTCCTTGTCTCCAAGGTTTCCACATTGAATAATTTGCAAGTCACAAACTTACTTCCCATTATAAAGATGAAATTCATGAGAACAAGCTTAAAGTTGGGGCTCTTATAAATATTTCTTATAGGGACTACTAACATTAGATTTTTTGATATGTGATCTCATTTTGAATCTGAGTTCTCATGGTTACGCTTTCCATGTTTACTAACACCCAAATAAATGACAAGTTCAAAATGAATACTGCTTGTATGTGAAAGTCACTTCCTTTACGCTGAGTGACTAATAGGGACATATTTGGTCTTTTGATATTGATTTAGTAATATGATCATCATAACTAACTATTGAGCCAACATGAAAGTTTCAATAAAAGGTTCGGTTTGATGTCCATTTTATGTTATAAATTAACCTGTTTTCTGATCTTCTTTGATCCTCATTCTTCATATGTTTGTGTTAGATTTTGTTTTCTTATTTTATATGAAACAAAATTACATATATATCATCTGTTTAATGTTCTTTCTACCTCGATACTTTGTTCCTTAAATATGGGATTCACATGTGATGTTGAATAAATAAATAAACCAATTTATCCTTTTCTCCCCCTACTTTATGAACAGTACAACTAAATGGATCTGGCATTGTGGAGGAGATTAAGGGGCAACACGCTATATTGACTGATTGTATTGAACAGCTAACGACAATGGAGTCTTCCAGGGCAAATCTTGTGTTTCATCTGAGGCAGACTCTTCAGGAACAGGTTGGTTGGACTGCAGCCCGTGCACATATTTGATCCGACTATGCATTTTTAGTTGCTTTTATGTTTGTCCCCTAATCAACAGCTGCCATGGTTTTCTTTTTTCTCTTCTTTTTTTCCTTATTCAAACAGGAGTTCAAGCTGGATCAAGTTCGAAGTCAGCTTCAGGTGACTTTGATGGCACTTAGTTGGCTTACTTGCAATAAATATTGTTTTGCTGTAAATAATTTACAGTTTTACAAAGTTTCTTCCGTTTCAGATAAATTGTGAAATTATAAATATCTACCGGAGTTGTCAACATTGGATTAAGAATCGTAGTGTGCAATTGTAGATTAGAGATAACTACAATAACATTTCTGAATCTCATGTAATTCAGTTCATTAAATTTAATTGGAAACTGGGTTAAAGGATCAGGGACCTTAAGATGCTGATTATTGCTCTTTTTAAGGGGAAAAAACTTAATCCTGAAAGTGTGCACTTTTCTGGAAAGCGAACTATGCGGCATTCATAAGTTAAATACATGATATATCTGACATGTTATCGAACAGGTAGGCTTTATTTGGGCAATCTTTCCTGAGAACAGATCCAGAATATAACCGTGGTAAGAAGGATTCTAGGCTGGTTGAAAGGGATGTGTTTATGAGGGAGATGACATGCTCTAGACAAACCAGTGATATTACAGACTGAAATTTGCAATAAGTAAATTAGCCTGAGGTTGAATGGAAACTTAAAACAGGGATTTGAATTAGAGATGAGCAGCATTACCATCTTAATTTAATAGAAGCAAGCATTTTCTTCAAGCAAGAAACACTATACTGTATTGTATATATAACCATGGTTTTTGTTGACAAAATTACATGTAATGGAGATTGTACTACAAGAGAAGCGTGCTTTTTCTTTCAGTCGCATAACCTTGTCAAATCTCTAATGTTCTCTAAATGTCGTTCATGAAGGTATCTTTTTATGTTCAATATAGGCAACAATGTTGGATTTTTTTCATTAAAATCATTACTAATTACTTTGTTAGAGAATAGTATTTGGCATGATAGCATGGTCTTCACCATTCCATGATTGTTTGCAGGCTGCACAGTCCCAATCAGCACAGGCCGAAAATCTTTGCAAACAAATTCTAAATACGAAGGAAACTCAAACCTCAAAAGGGCCGCAGAGTTATATATCTGGAATCGGAGAACAAACAGCTCCAGTTATGTACACGAGACAGGGGTCATTTGCGGATAAACCAGCCCCCTTCGAAGACAATCCGAAATCTACTGCAGCTGCAGTGGCGGCTCAGCTGACAGCATCCACATCCTCTGCTCAGATGCTGACATATGTCCTTTCTTCCTTGGCTTCAGAGGGCGTTATCAGTAATAACACAATGAATGAATCTTCAAATGATTATCCTCCGGAAAAGAAAGCCAGGCGTGAGAAGGAACATGCTCCTTACGTACCATCTCAGAATCCTCAACCACCAGCTCCGCAAGAACAACCACCTCCGCCATCATCTCCGCCACCTATGCCGCCACCGCTACCACCCATGCAGCCATATCACGTGCCACAGTTCACGCAACCCTTGCCTTATTCTACAGTTGGGGCTCGATATAGCGTGAGTTCTCCCTTTCCGGTCCCTCCACCAAACTCTTACCAGAATTATCAGCCTGAAGGTGGTTTTTATGGCCAGCCATCGTCCTCGGCGATGGCACCAGTCTCTCGGCAGTAGTAGAACAGCCGGTCTTCGGTCGTGCTGGAAAGGAAGGTGTGAGATGGTAGTACTCCCACACATTGTGATATCTAAAACTTTTCGTACAATTGTGCTGAGACTATAGATGACTAGTTTTCCCACATCATGATTGGATGTGCCTTGATCAGATTAGATTTTGCAACCTCGAGTAGGTGTTTGTAATTTATATTTTTTGAACTTGTGTTAAATACCATAGGGTTTAATGTTATATTCAGCCGTTGAATTGGAGTCAAGACATTTAAACATGAAGTTTATGTAGCGTTTATTTGTTATCAGGTGTTTATTCTCATGAGTTTCTTCTGGAAGATCATTCTTGTCGCCAGCCGAGATATTGATTTAATGCAAAATCTGGTCAGAATCATTGATGTAGAACAATGCAGTGTGGTGATCAATAATTTTAAACAAAAGATTATATAATAGAACAGGAAAGTTTCTATATTTGGGGAACACCGGATATACAGCATTACAAATTTACAATGCCAAATCTAGGCCCTTGTTTTTATTTTGCAGCATTAAAATTACAGTTTCTTGGTTCTACTTGTGGAAATATTAGAGTATTAGCATGCACCCGCCCTTTGAGCACAGACAGATTACATTAACAATAAATCAGTAAAAGTCTGAACTAACGTAGCAGGTGGACGGTGGTCAAAGAATTAATATTGTAGTATGGGATTTGTTTTAAGGACGGTGGTGATACACTTTACCGTCACGTGTATATGAGGTGGTCTCTAACAAGTAGTACCAGAAGCTGCATGCGTGGTAATGCTCGTGCTAGCATGTTTGTTTATTTGGCAGTTGATTAAATAAAAGTTAGTAGTATTAACGGAGATTTAGAAAGTAGTTAAGGCTATAAGTACAACCGCTTTACTGACAGTTGATTAAATAAAGTTAGTCAGGCATGCAAACAAGAAATACGATTATTACTCCGCTTTATTGAGCAAACAAGTATTTAATACCTCATATATTCTTAAATAACTATTTTTTAGAGTTATACATATGAATTAAGGAAATTAATGATTATTTTATTAATTTGAGTATAATACTTAAAAAGATAAACAGAGATAAATAAATAAATAAATAAACAATGCTTTAACTTTTACCTTTAAACATAAAAATGATAATTAAATTGAAACACTTATTTCTTTCTAAAAAAACAATTATTTAGGAATGGAGCCATGGAAGAGGGAGTATTAATACTGTTCTTGTAAACTATAAGGAGAGGAATAGAAAAAAAATAAGATATGGGAGTAAAATTTGTTGAGAAAATGAAATGGAAATAAGTTAAAAGAAATTATGTATTTAATTCTTCTTTAAAATCTATAAATGATACTTAAATACTACATACGTCCTGAAAATAATATTTGTCATCTCATTAATTTATCTTCCAAGCTGATGATACAGCTGACATTGTTTTTAAGACATAGTGAGTAGAAAAAAAAGAAATTACCTGAAATGATACTTGAAAATTAATGAAGGGAGTGCTACTTTTGAATGCCAAACTAAGTTAATTTTCTGAAAAAATGATGAGAAAATGGTATAATTTTATATAGTGAAAGTAAATACATGGGGCATCAATGAAGTATTACGTGGGACAAGATCTCAAAATTATCTCATACAAGATTTATCATTCATGTATTGATTTCAATAAATATTTATATTATCCGTTACTATTAATGACAAAAGACAATTATTCAAAATCACACTATTAATTATTCGGTGAATTTTGCATTGAATATTTAAGAGATCTCATCCAATTAGTATTTAAATGAGGTTTACATACACTGACACACACACACATATCTATGTATATATATATAGAGAGAGAGAGAGAGAGAAAGAGAGGGGGGTAACCATATTATATATTTTATATTATACGTAAATAATTAAAAATAATTTACTTGGGGTGTAATATTTTGATTGAATAATTGTACGTTTTGGGGGTGATAAATCATTTTCGTTGAAAGGTGACCAGAAAAGAATTGAGGAAAACAATAGGACACAGACATTCCCTGAAGAGGCAAGACGGAGGGAAATACGAGATGAGACAAAAAAATCACCGGTCAGATCCCAATATCGATACACCCCAGCCAGCCAGCCATATCTCCCTCCATTCTTTCTTCATTTCCCTCCATTTGTTTGAAATTTTACTCCCCCATTCATTCTTAATTTTTAAATGACCATATGCACGTTCGTTTATGAATGTAATTAACGTCCCATAATGTAAAATTTAATCTCTTGGTCTCCTTTTTTCAAAATCACAAGACGAACCTAATTGAAGTAATCAAAAAATTAATTATTCTTAAATAAAAACTAAACAAATTTAAGTGATAAAGACCCCACTAGTGTCAAATAAGATCCAGATCGATCTATAAAAAAAAAAAAATAAATGTCATTTTGTAAAATTGAAAAAGTAGCAACAGTATTTAAAAGAGAAATAACGTACGTTCAAAGCGCCAGAGGAACGACAAAAAGCGTGAAGTGAGAAAGGAGAAAAAAAGTAGTCAACGATGGGAGTCGGCAAACGTCAGCCTTAATTTAGAGAGTGATGGAGGAGGAGGAGCAAAAGCTGAGAAAGGCCGCCTTGTTGTTTGCTGCTGACCAAACCCTGCAGCCTCATGGATCAACCCCAATGCTGCCTGCACTCCCCTACCTACTCAGAGTTTCTTTTTTGTACTAATAGTTTATCAAATTCGATTTATAGCTTAAATTTATATTGAAAGTTATAGAAAATTTAATTTTTTAAATTATATTTAAAATAATTTTTTTTACTATATTTGAATTCTATAATATAAAAACAGTTAATAAACTACAACCAAACAAGCACTCGAGTTCCAAATCTCTCGTTCTTTAAAGCGTAATTTTCACTTAACTATATGTGTTTTGGACTGATTTTTACTTGACAGCTTGTAGTTTAAAACTCGACACTTGACATTATGTGATTTTTATGTTAAGTGAAATTATTAAATTTATTTAACGTCATCAGTGGTTTGAGCCAATTTTCACATAACCACATGTGATTTAGAATAATTCCCACATAACCACATGTGGTTTAAAATGATTTCCATATAACAAATGTGGTTTCGTAACATTTCACTTAGATCTAACGGCGTTAAGTAAAATTTAACAGTATCACTTAACTTCATAATCACAAATGATTAAGTGTCTAATTTTAAATTACATATAATCAAATAAAAATCGGTTCAAACAACACTTGGTTAAATAAAATTCACCTTTCCTTAAAAGACTCTGCTTCTAGTTCCTATTACTAAGTACTAACATCATCAGAGACAAAACTTGTTCAACTTTTGACACTTTTGTTTGATCAGGGAGTATTTTCTTAAGATTGGGTAATTAAGCACTTATTTCATTTAATAAGAACCGACACAGTTTGATATATATGGTTAAATTAATAATTTTTAAAATTAACATTTATACTATTTCTTACAATATAAATGGAAAGACTTTTATTAAGAAACTATATCAAAATTACTAATAACTCCAATATTGATGAAATTGACTGTAACAATAAAACCTATTTTATTATTAATTTCAAAAATTATCAGTTTCACCTGAAAAAACCGGACCAAGCCAATTTTTACTGGATATATATATATATATATATATATATATATAGCACTTTGGATGGTAATGTATGACGTAAAAAGTAGTTTAAAGGGCGGAACTCAGTGATGAAAAGGGAATTAAAAGAGGTCAAAGCAGGGGGGGGGACCAAAGGACAGAGAGCACCATGGCACACATCTATCAACGCTGTGCGTCTCTTTCTTTTTCACCTATTCTCGGGTTAGCTGACTCCGTACCCTTCTTTCGCCGCCTACGTAGTTCTCGCGTGATGTTTGCTCCAGAACTTTTGTCCCTCTGCCTAATTACCAAACAATCCAGTGTCATTTACGGCTTTTGTGTGTTTCACAAAACAAATCTCAAATAAATAAATAAAATTCGTTATTTTATGAAAAAATTAAATAAAGTATTATGTCCACAATTATATATATTCAGAGCTAAGGGTATTAATTGAGCCGAGAATTAGCAAACAACTTTGAATTCAATTCGTTTAAAATTTGGTTCGAATTTGATAAAAAAAATTAGTTAACACAAATGATATATATATATATATATATATATATTTAACTTGACCCAACTTAACTCGTTTATATTAAGAAAGGTAAATGAATTAAATTTCTACCAACAAATTCAAACTCGACTCATTTAGCAAGAGTCAGTTGAAAATTATTTATTAGGAAGTTTTTTTTTACCCCATTTTCTTTATTTTCTCTTTAATACTTTAGGGTTTTTCTTGTAAGTTTTGTTTCTGTGCGGGAAAAGTTAGAGACTATACGAATTTATTGAAAAGAAGACTCTAATTTCCCTTCCTACTCGTTTTTCCTTCCAAAATAAAACTGGCAGAGAAGCCATTTGGGTGTGCTTACATATATCATATTGGCCACACTTCGTTAAAGGGTGTGACTTCGTCATGAGATATGCAACTGTTCATCATTTAAGCACCTTTAAGAAACAGCTTGGTCACACACACACACACACACACACACACACACACTGACTGTGATAAACTTCCAGAATGGGCTAGGAAGCAGAAGCAACAGAGGTTTTTTTTTTTTTTTTGATTAATGAGATATTGTCTGCAGTTTGGACACAAACATATGGAGTAGTAATACATCAAGCACCCAGTCAATTAATTAAAGGCATTCTCCTAAACTACGTACCCTTCTTAATCCGAAATTCAGAACAATATATAAAGTCTATTCTGGTATAGTATAGTATACAAGAGGTGACAAGTATGAAAGTCTTCAAAATTAATTCATTACTGTATAGGTTTAGAAGTACTTTACATCAATATCGTTTTGATGAAACTAATTCCGTTCCACAAAATGAGTTTCGCTTCTCATTTTTTTTTCTTCTTTACTTCAATTTGTTTAACTAAAATAGTTTATCTTAATTGTATTAAATTACACAACGTTATTAAGTTAGACATCCCAATTTCATAATTATGTCATTATTACTACAATCAAACCTACAAAACATTAAGTTACAAATTCACGTGAATTTATCAAATTTTAAACAATACAAGTTTAAATATCATAAACTATCTAAAATATTTTTAGAACAAATTAAAGAAAATAATATATTCAGATAAAGATAATCAATAACACTCTCATTTTCTGCAATTAGTGGTGACTAGATCATGCACAAGGTTGGTCTTGGAATACATCAGCCACCTAGCTGGGTTAGTAGGTAAGGAAGTATAGGGTTACATATCAAATAATATATGGAAACACATTGGACATGGCACTGTCTATCCTATTTCAAGTTGTAAGAGACATAATCTGGATCTATATATACATTTAACAGAAACAGAAAAGCAAAAAAGGAATGGATATACCATACAGAAGCAGCAAATATTGCAGTGGTATGTTTGATCAGGTCGGTACTTGCAGGAATAAAGATGGGATAATGAGGAGAGGCTCGCAGAGGTATATATAGAGATCAGGTGCACGCAATTCACCGACGGGCTCAATCAAATAATATCATTTTCTTTTTCTCAATCATGTACTGTATATGTTTAAATGTGGACTTTTTTTTTTCTTTTTTTTTTTTTGCTTATTGGCAGAAATAACCTCAATTACTATTATTAATTTTGGTATGCATCGAAAAAATTCAATTTAGAGAGCTTTTAAGGATTTTAAAATCCCGTGACCTCCGCATTTTTCATGATACTAATTATTACTTGAGCAATCCTAGATTTTAAAAGTGGACTCGAGTATATTTCTCCACTTTTTCCCCCTTCTTTTTTCGGATGGAGTATTACTTTATCCTTTTTTCAAAAAAAAAAACATTATTTTAACTCTTCGAAAATTAATTTATAAAATTTTAAATTTCAAAGTCTTACTTAAATTTAGTCATGCAATCGTGAAGGTTGTAAAACACCTGCCCCATTTCCAAATAAAAGACTCGTTATTGGCTTATAAAAAAAATTAATTTTGAACATTTTCAAGTTAAACTATAATGAATCTGCTTGTTTTGATAAAATTATATTATGTAATTAGTAATATTCTACAAACTAATAATTGTATTTTGTTTATATGTTTGATGGTTTTGATGTTTTTGGTTGTTTAAACTATGATGATTTTTTAATTTAACAAAAAAAAATAATAATTGTTTTGGGTAAGAGCTATAATGATTTTTTAATTTAATGTAAAAAAATAAAATTAAAAATTGCTCCTTTTTTGGTAAAAGAGCTATGATGATTTTTTAATTTGATGCACAAAAAAACAAGAAAAAAAGAGGACATCATAGTAGAGATATTTTAATTTTTGATTTTGGTTGTTATTATGTGATTCTATGTTAACACCGTATCATCGTCATATATTAAAAATGACTCTATGTTAGTACTCATATAAACGAAATTTATAAAAAAAATAACGAAATAAAAACAGAATTGGAATAGAGTAATCAATTTAATTTTTTAATTTCGATAATTATGTTAAAAATTAAGTATAAGTACAATAATAAAAAATTTATTTTTTCTATTAATTTAGACATGCCACCTGCATTATGCGTACGTGACTCAATAATGCTCTCATATATATATATATATATATATGCATTTTTTTTCCTTCAATAATTGTGAACCGGAACCTCTCATCATTCGTCAGTCCACTGCACTTATTAAACGAGCTAATTGTTGCCACGACTAACCAACAAATCACATCTGGCCTGGCCATTCATACCGGCCATTTCCTGAGTTAACTCACATGAATATATATTAACGTGGAAACTCGTTATAAAAAATATTGGAAACTCGTTACATAAAATATCGGAGAGCGGTCACAAGTCTAGCATACAATGATGATACCTCGTACGGTGATTTAAAAATCAATCAATAAATAAACGTAAACGGTAAATGAATTGTTTAACACTTAAATGGTTTTAATTGAATATAAATAATAATTAATTAATTTTACATGTTTAATTAACCTTAACATTTTGTATAAGGATTAAAGATTTATTAGAGTTGGACGAAATATTTTTATGAGAGGCTATTAGTATGAACGGTAAGAGTAAGAAATTTCATGATTTTTATTTTAATTATTAAGCTAAAAACTTGATTGGTACAATGAGTAGAATAATCTCTCAAATTATAGATTAAATCTTATTTATCTAATTAACTAATGTAATTTTATTTATTTTTTATTATTATCTCAACAATATAGAATATCTCGCATAATCAAATTTCTATAATTTCTTTTATGAAAAATAAAACATAAAAATCACTGCAGCTAAAACATACGAGCTGCCATTTGAGCCCGCTAGTA
>JAUMHB010022565.1:15304-25587 GCA_032359685.1 Pittosporum tobira
GGCCTTCTTCTATCACTTAAATCCGCTTATTAATTTTTAAAACACTTAAAATACACAAATAATCAAAATGGAATTCTAACAAACATGGGTGCAACTTAATTATAAACAAAATATGTACTCAAGTGAACTTACAAAAAATCTTTAGAAAAATCATTACAAGGTAACAAACGAGTTGAATATAAATGAACTTTTGGTACCCTTTTGTTATTTTTGATTTTAATGATACGTAAGGCACTAAGGCACCTAGCTTTGAACCCAAAAAAAAAAAAAAAAAAGAAAGGCGCCTAGCTTAAAGCTTAAAAGCAGGGCACGGAACTTTGTAGAGAGCTCCTTGTATCTGCCCCCTCTCTCTGTCTCTCTCTGTCTCTCTCTAAAAGCTCAAATGCAAGATTCTCCAATAACTTCCACTCGTATATATCTCACTACCACTTTCCAAATATGAAAGGAATAGATATATTCTGTGCATCCCAAGCTGCAACAGCCATACGTCTCACCATGGAAGAAGGCTCCTCCTCCTCCTCCTCCTCCACCTCCACCATATACCTCGGCGGTGGCGGTAGAGCAATCGACCGTTACAACCCCATTATCCGAGACGCAACCAGAATTGGAAAAGTCCTAACCACCCCTCGAGCTCCGTGCTCTTCTACTCAATCACCCATTAATCCCAAACCTCGAAAGAATCCGTCAAAAGAAAACCATAATCATGGAAATTACAAGAAGATTATATCTTCTTCTTCCAAGAAAAATGATCAAAAGAGAAAAAATGGCAGAGATGATCAGAGAATTAGTGATGATAATAGTATTATAAAGAAGAGTTCATGGAGTTGCACCAAGCCTGGTGAATTTATTAGTCCTCCTGGTTCAACAAGGTACTTGTTGAGTAGAAGCCAGAAATCTTTGGTTGATCATGTTTTATCAGATTTTGTTACTCCTCCTCCAGCTCTAGTGGACCCACCTTCCATGGCTGAACTTCAAGCTGTGGATAAGAAAGAAGATGAATCAAGGCCCACTGCTTCAAAGCTCAGTTCTTCTTCTTCTTCCTCCTCCTCCTCCTCCCCCCCCTCTGGCTCTCCAGACCAGGTTTTGATTACAAGTTTTTATTCTCATTTCCTCAATTTTCTTTTGATAAATTATGAGTTCTATCCCGCTTAATTATAATCCAAGTGCAAGTGAATAATAATATACGCAACAATCCATAATCCATGCTCGCTATAATTCAATTTGCAATACTTCATACGGTGAACGGTCAATATTTTAAGCGTCATCTGTTAAATTATACATATAAGTTCAAATATTTAGATGAAAGATTTTGTAGCGTTGATTATGGACCAATCCATATAGATGTCAAACACATATTGCCTGGTCCTCGGTTTTTTTTTTTTTTTTGGATTTATTATTTATTTTCAGTGGTCGAATTTTATGAAAGTGTGTAAGAAAATAAACAGTATTTGATGTGAAAGATAACGCAGAAGTTTTTTTTTTTGGTATGAATGATATTGCAAAAGTCAATATTATAGTACTATGTATTTCAGTCGACATTTTTGTCGTTGACGAGTGATAAGACGTTATAAGGATGTTATAACTCTTGTACTGCAGGACAAGGAGAAAACACAAATACCCATAATAAACTTTTTGGACCAAATTGAACTTATGAAACATAATTTCTACCTTAAGATTGTTAGATTTGCATTCTATACACACACACACACACACACAAAAAATTCAGTACAATTAATGTGTTTATGTTTACTTCCGTATTTTTTCCAAAACGGTACACTTATTTCAGTTGAGAAGCATATAAATCGTTGTCTATGATCACAAAGGCAAAACCAAATAATAGAGCGACTATGCAACGGCGGTCCTTGTTGCGTTGGGTATGAATTTTAATGGGGGTTTGTTACAGGTCGTTGTTTTAAGGGTGTCACTTCATTGCAAAGGATGTGAGAGAAAAATGAGGAAACACATCTCCAGAATGGAAGGTACATATACATTCATTTGAATCTAAGTAATTATGATCTTTATTATGTTTTTTTAAATAAGTAAAATTTAAAAATAAAATTATTAGAAAAAGAATTTTAATTTGGTATTTATTTATTTTTCAGGGGTGAGATCATATGACATAGACTTTGCAGCAAAGAAGTTAACAGTGGTTGGAGACGTGACGCCGTTAGCTGTGCTTGCTAGTGTGTCCAAGGTGAAAAATGCCCAACTGCTTACACCTCCATTGGCATCTTCCATCCCTTCTGTGTGCTCGGAAATATCCGAAATTAAGAAAGATAAAGGGATTGTTGTATGAATCTGGAAAAATGGGGTCGAGATTGGTGCCGTATTAGAGAGCCTATGCAAATGGCTGAAATGACTCCATGTCTGAGCACGCTCTAAGACACATTAAGAGCTCCCAAAAAAAAATAAATGCTTAATCTAGCTAGCCAATGTAAATGTAATGTTGAGTAATGGTTTTGAGTAACAGGTCAGTTTGGGTATGGGTTGAGATTATGGACATTTTTCATTTTCTTGATAGAAAATAATGGTGGTGTTTGGACAAAAGTTGATAAGACTATGGGTTGTTCAATTTGAAATTATCATTTTCTCCAAGAAATTGCCAGTACACTACCATCCATGCCTTTGTTCTGCCCAATAAATTGTTTATCCCTTGTTTGGGAATAACAAAGCCCTGTTCGTTAGTTCATAACTAATTGTGTTATCGAGTTTAACCATTATCGAAAAAAAATAGAACCTCAAGCTATTTTTGTAATTAACTCCAAGATTAACTGTTTCTCCTGATTTTCCCACATTTAGAATTTATGCTCAAAAATTCACAACACATTATATCCCATATATGTTTCTAATGATTCAATATATTCCATTAGTTAAAGCATTATATAACAGTATTTTGAAATCAATTTTTTTGTTAATATTCAATTTATAAACAACTTGTGAGGTGAAGATGACAATTTAAAATAGGAAGGAGTAATTTTTTTTTGACCAAAAATATAAAAGGAAAATGTATCTGGATCAATCATTAATCATTCTGATCGATAAGTTTTTAACAATTTCCACTATCCAAAACATGAATCTCCTAAAAAATGAATTCAAGTTTACTGTCACATCAATCAAATCATGTCACGTATATAAAATTATCTAAAAAATGACAACCGATAAGAAAAAAGAAATGTCAAATGAAAAGAAAGATATTAGTAAGTAAAAACTCTGTTAATTAAAATTATAAGTGATATATCAACAATCCGTTCTCATGAGTACTTGATAAGTTTGTAACAATTTCAGTTGTGTTTTGCTGTGCAAATTTTAGTTTTGTGCGTTCTGGGCCTATATATTCATGTGGGTGTCGTTAGCCCAAGGGAAAGAATCTGCCAAAGAAATGTGTTTTTGACCCGAAGTTAAACACAAAGAACAGTTGACCAAAATAAAAAAAAAAAAATACAAAACAGAAAATGATAACCCATTTACTGCCTAAAAATTCCGACCTGCCGGATTCGAACCAGCGACCTAAGGATACCTATCAGGTTAAACAAACTACAGTCATCCGCTGTACCAACTGAGCTAAGGTCGGTGTTACTTAATTTACGGTGATTATTGATAATATTTTATATTATCGAAATGAGTCCGTTTCCAATTTTGGAACTTCTAATCCTTGAAATTCAAAATTAAGAAAAACTCATCTAATTTCAGTATATTGTCTTCGATGTTACAAATTATCTATAAAAAAATTACTCGGTAAAATATTTGATGCTTCTAAACTTACGGTGAACGAAATAATTTTTTTTTAATTTTGCGAATCGACTCTTAAAATTTTAAAAATGACTCATTTTCTAAAACAAAGCGATTATTATACAAAAAAATTGGTAATAAAACTGGTGTTTGGCGACATTACACCTTCAAAGAGCGAAGTAATCTCTGATTTTTAAAAATGATTATCGAACTTAAAAAGTTTTTAAATTGGTTACTTTACTCCAATTCTGTTTTCAAACTGGTTATTATACTCCAATTCCGTTTCCATTTTTTTATTTTTTCTAAATTTCATCCATATGAGTGCTGACATTGAGTTATCTTTAACACATATGCTGACATGACGATGACATAGAACTACAAAATAACAACCAAAACTAAAAATTGGAAAATCTCCACTATTCCGTCCATTTTTTATTTTTTATTTTTTTTGCATTAAATTGAAAAATCATCATATCACTTACCAAAACGGATAATATTTTTTTCTTAATAAAATTGGAAAATCATCACATCTCAAACAACCAAAAACTTCAAAACCATAAAAAATATAAACAAAATCTAATCCAAAAAAAGTCTTTCCCATAATAGAGTAAGCTACCAAAAAAAAAATATTTGGCCATTTTGGTAAAAACTATGATGATTTTCTAATTTGATGAAAAAAAATTAGCCACTTTATTTTTATTTTTTTAATTTTGCATTAAATTTAAAATTCATCATATCTCTTATCCAAAAAAGTCAAATTTTTTTTATTAAATTGACAAAATTATCATAACTCTTACCAAAACGGTCATTTTTAAAATTAAAAAAAAAAAAATGTTTTTGGGTAGCTTACTCTATTATGGAAAAGATTTTTTTTTATCATATTTTGTTTATATGTTTGATGGTTTTGATGTTTTTGATTGTTTGAGCTATAATAATTTTTTAATTTAACAAAAAAAAATGATTGTTTTGGGTAAAAATTATGATGATTTTTCAATTTAATGTAAAAAAATAAAATTAAAAATTGCCCTGGTTTAGTAAAAGAGTTATGATGATTTTTCAATTTGATGCACCAAAAAAAAGGACAGAATAGTGGAGATATTCTAATTTTTTGTTTTGGTTGTTATTATATAATTATATGTCATCGTCATATATTAAAGATAGCTTCAGATCAACATTTATATGGATGAAATTTAAAAAAAAAACATAATGAAAACAAAATTATAGTAGAATAACTAATTTGAAAACTTTTTGAGTTGATTAACTATTTTGAAAATTGAGTACAAGTACAGTGATGAAAAAGTTAATTTTCCAAACTAGTGATTTTAGTCAAAGTTGCCAAGACACAATGCTACTCATGTAAAGCCACACATCATCAGCTAAACTAGTGATTTTAGTCATCAATTACTAACCTGAATTAATAGTAAATGTTCAGACCAAATTAGGAAAATCAATTACCAACTCCGTTTCAAAAATATAAATAATTATTCATTTTTGATGCGTTTTAAATTAGAGATAAATTTTTGTATTAGTACAATAAAACACCTATAGTATTCTTAATTTATCATATATATATATATAATTTCACACAATCTCCAAAAGAATTTGTTTTTAAAACACTTTTATTCTATATAAAAATTGTAATAGAATATATAATTATAAATAATAAAAAAAATGTCATTTTTTCAAGTAATCTCTGATATTTGGAAGGAAGGAGTACTACCGTCAGATTGTGCATACAGTCCCCAATTTTATTCGATCAAGTCGTCTATTTGTATCCTTTCCTCGTCTAGGAAGCCAAAATAGAGGACTTAACCTGGTATGAAATTGGATTGATCCCAAAACTTTGCACAATCCTGAACTGCTGTCAAGTTTTTCGCCATCAAAATATTAACCAAACCAAATCCAATTCATATATCTTGCACTTGCTAGTCGTGAAAACATACAAGCCATCGAATGGAAAAACGAGGTGCACCTATCATAGGTTAATTACTATAAGAGGTACGTTAATACATAATGTAGCATTTCTGAGAATTCTTGATCATCATCATCAACTGTTAGAAACAAAGATACAATATAATAGTATAAAAGTGCACACGTTTATGAAACTAATGTGCGCACATCCAACAAAATGCTTATATAGCAGCATCTGCTTCCCCTATATTAGATTAACATTCTCCAAAATCCATTATTTGTCTGTGAAGAATCTACCGCCTCAAGCTCTCCACTATATAGTCAGCATAGAGGTTCCTTCAAATAAATAGAATAAACAATTAAAAATAAAAAGAGAAAACATGATTGAAATTTAGATCGTTATCCAACTACTATCATTCTTCACAAGCTAAGTAGCAATTTTAGGCAAGCGTCTATATTCTGCAGCGAGCAATTACTATATTATTGGAAAACCGAAGAAAAACAAATTTGTTACCCAAAAAAAAAAAAAAAAGACAGAAGGGTAGGAAGAATTCTTCGCTTACATAGAATGGTGGATTGCTTCATAGGCCTTTGTGGCAGGGAGGAAATCGTTAACTGCAACTTCTTTGTTCTCATTTTTCTTGTCTGAATATTTGTTAAGAGAAAATTAATTGTAATTTTATGTCATTTTTATAACATTATAAGTAAACACGTTACTGAAATATGTCTGCACATGAAGTATGTGGTCCAATGTATTATGAACTTCAAAAGGATACAATCTTCAAAGAAACGGCGGATCTCAGCCAAACGATGTGGTGGGAGGTCCTTGATGTCATTGTAGTCACGGTACTCTGGATCATCAGCACATACTGCAATGATCTTGTCATCTTTTTCTCCCTGTATTTTGAACAAAGTTAAATTTGTTCATAGAGTGGAAACAAACATCTTTTGTCTGCCAAACCATTATTACCTGGTCAATCATGGGCATGAGGCCTATTGCTTTTGCCCTAAGAAAGCAACCTGGAAGGATTGGTTCCTGAGTACATATAGAAAGCCTTATAAGTATCAGCAGCAAACTTTGCATATGTTATGACTTTTCTCGGACACAATCTATAGAATTCACTGGAAAATGTTAGCTTAGTTCAGCATGTATCTGGACAGGGCCTACTACTAATTTTAAACTACGTAAGTCCATATGGTATACATATCAGAGGTGACTTCGATAGGGAACCTCTAATAATTGGAGAGTATAAGAAACCTTGAGAGCCATAAAAGGACTTGAAATATAGGCGCTGGGTCAAATTACCACTTGAGTTCAATCAAGCAGTTAATAAACCCAAACAAGTGCTGTGGTTGCCTATGCTCTAGAGTCTAGATGTTGTTTACGTAATTTAAGGCTATGAAGGCATCCCTAATTATAATTAGAAAAGAGTTTGCTTAATGCCACAAGAATTGATCATATGGAAATTAACAATCAGCAGATTTGGTTTCGAGGATACCTGCTAAAGTTATTTCTTGTAACTCTCTCTTTAAATGTTCTTTACCATTTCTTTACTTCATGGAATTATAAAACCAAACTGATCATAGCCCGTTATGAGGCAACTAGAAGCCAGCTTAGAGAATATTTTAGCTTTTTACATTCACTTTACTTGCAGGGGTTTTAGTATAATATCTTTATACATTTAATAACACAATTATTACAAATTGATATGGGTATGGGTTCAGCAGCACCTGAACTGTCTGGAAGAGGAGCTTTAAAACTAAAAATTACAATACACCCAACTTGACAGCAGGTGGCTCTAATGCTTTTTCTTTTGACAAGTCAAGTGGCTCACATACCTTCAGCAGACTTAATGGAAATTAAGGTTTTGGAGAGAGGAAAATCAGGTTTAGTAAACTATGTTGATATCAGATCCACCTCTTGTTTGAGGAAATAGTTGCAGGTATGAAGCTATATATGTCAAATGTTCCTCGCCAGTTAGGTTCTTTGAAGTCTTAACAATTGTTCTGATGCATCCAATTATAAAGGAATGGCTAGTAATTATAAACGAATGGCTAGTATTTAAAGTTTTAGAATGTTAAGTTTCCATAGACGGTGACTAGAAGAAAAAATATGTTTTCTATTGAGGTGCAAATCAAATGACTTACCTGCATGATAACTAACACATCTATTGGGTCATTGTCCTCACAGAGAGTGCGAGGGACGAAGCCATAGTTATGAGGGTAAACAACCGATGAGTACAAAACCCGATCAACCTGCACATACACATTTCAGAACATTCACGCTAAACCACAAGGGGAAAAGCAAGTAAGTTATGGTTCAATTCAGTTAGTATGCTGGCCGACATACCTTGATAAGCCCAGTTTTTTTGTCCAGTTCATATTTCACCTTACTGCCCTTACTAATTTCAATCACCTGCAGAATCAAATGCACTTATACTAAAACCTTGATTAAGCGGAATGGCAAATCTAAATTTATGTACTCCAGTAAGACATTTATGGTGCTTTGGAAATTGATGTGTTCAATGTCGGTTTTAAGCAGTTGCTATGATGATCAAGTATTGATTAGAAAACATATCATCCATTTATAATTTGTTCATCCCATTTTAAGTGAATTTTAATGACAACTCTAGATTTCTTCAAATGTGTTTTGTATTCCCACAAATCCTCTTACATGGTGATGGAAACCCTCCTATCCGCTTAAATTGGGACAATGAGGGAATATTTATGAGTGTCATACTTCAGATTTATTTTGGGTCTTAAATCCTGACATTAACGTAAGCAAAGTATATACGATGTACTTCAGAGTCACCTAAGCTACTGATGCGCCATGTTTACAGTTTAGAAACTTACAGCGTTGAAAATGACTGGGGCTCCAGGTCCTGTACAATGAATCACAAAGGAAGTTCCATATTAGGACATGAATACATTATTATAACATGAAGTTTACATCTAGGATCAAGCCTTCATGGCCTATTAAAGTCACATACCTATCTCAAGATCATGCCAAGGATGTGCAGCAACTGATCTCCTAGTCATGGATGAAAGGATTCTTTCATTGAGAGGTGGATGTGAAGTTCGGTGAGAATCATGGGTTTTAGTCTCAGTTTCAATAGGTGGAGTCATAATTGCGAGCTGCAGATGAAGTTATAATCATTATAGCATCATACTGCTAAACAAACACCTTTGTTCAGGAAATGTCAGAACACATCTACATGTTATAGATACATCTACTACATGTAAGTTGAGTTCTTTTGAGATTGGAATCTAAATTTATCATGTATTTTCTCCATTTATTATACTATCGAAGTTCATAACGTGCTCAATATATAATGATTGACAACTGCTAAACGACATATCCATCAGCGGAACCGTATTAGGTTCATCCCCAGCTAACCGAGATCCCAGACAGGAAAGTAAAAACTAATACTCTTTCGTTCCAAAATTAGAGATGCATTTCTAAAACAACTTTTAAGGAGAACTTCATTTTTATAAACATATTACAGATCTTAGCTAGAAGCATAAAATGTAAATAGTAATGGCCTGGTAGTTTGAACCAAAACAATTGCATGATAATACTCAATCTACTATTTAGAATATTGTAAAGGCATTTTCGGAATTTCATGTCACTTTTTAAAATTTTAGTCTAATATAAAATTAGAAGTATCTCTAATTTTGAAAAATAATGGAAAAAGAATCCCACCTTTTTTATTCATTCTAGAAATATAAACTACTACATCCGTTCCAAAACTATTATAAACTTTTTTGGTCAATTTCCGAATTCCTGAAATTCAAACAAATATAAATTTGTTTGACTTTTGAAATCAACAAGCATATAAATTAGGTCTTTTAATGTGCAATAGTTAAGTTGATTTTAGATGTTGCAAATTGACTAAAAAAGTGGTTACCCATGTACTCCATCCGTCTCATAAAAATTACAAACTTGCATTTTTTGGACGTCCCATAAAAATTCCAACTTCCCTTTTTGGAAAGTTTAATAATGTAAATCACCTAAATTACCTTTATTTTATCAAATATGACCGACCACTTCAATCATTGTTCTCTTCGTTAAAACTATAATATCAATACTATACCCCACCACTTCAATCACTATTTCCCTTTCTAATATTTCAATCACTATTCCCATTTTTAAAATTATAACATTAAACAAATTTCTTAAACTCTGCAAAAAGTTAACGTGTTGCAATATTTTCAAGACTGAGAAAATATAATTTTTGGAACGGGTGGACTATAAATTAAAGCTGACAGATCTGTCAAACAAAGCACCATTAATTACTCCAAGCTACCAAATGCTACGACATTAACATAACAATAGTATCACAAACCAGAGCGGTTCTCAAATATCATAAATTGGTGCCGTAACTAAATTACTAATCCCCACTGACCAACAAGCTAACATAAAATTCAAGCGATGCACATAAAGACACCTCATTCCTAAAAATTTAAATTAAAACACACACACACACAAAAAAAAGGTGATATGATGTACGGACTGTATGAAGGTGCAAGGGTTTGACAGATAAAGTCCCAAATCGAGCAAAATAGCACTTGAAATGCGCAGTAGACAGAGTATAATTAACGATCTATATTTCAGAAACATTATATACGAAACGCACCTGAAA
>JAUMHB010022587.1:0-25568 GCA_032359685.1 Pittosporum tobira
TTATTCATATTAAAGAAGTGACTATTCTAGAAGTTTTATTTAAAGTAATAGAGTATTATTAGGAGATTTAGTTCCTTTTAAATTATGATTTTAATTGGTTGTTAAGTCATGGTTTTCTTATGTAAAGAATTGTAATCTCTCATTTTTATGGGAGTGAATTATTATCATTAATTGAGTAAAGTCTTGTGTAACTGATTTCGTGAGCGAATAAACAAAATCTATTATTTTTTATTTTTCTATTTTTTTTTTATCAATTCTATCAATTGTCTTACATCACTAGGTACATATTCAAACTTTATACAAAGCATACACACACGCACACATATGTTTGTATAGAACTAAAGATAATTTTGGGGTTTTGTTTTTAAAAAATATAACCCGGTATTTTTAACTTTTTTTCTCCAATGAGAATGTCTGATATGCAACTTGCAAATAAATTTTATTTGTCCAAAAATTATAAATTGGTAAAGAGAAAACCTATTTACGTATTTATATGACTCACGACAAACTATCACTGCCCTCAAACTCGATAGAAGAAGGGGAGAAAATAATCAACAATAATAAGAAAAGATGGGAAACAAACAAAAGCACAGACAGAGACAGAGAAATTTTGAAATAGCTGAAAAGGACTTCTACGAAGTAAGTACTGATAGGCCGTGTTAAATGAGAAAGGTAGCATGTAGTACAATTGTACATTACCGTCAGATGGGGTTGCTTGTAATCACATGGCCTGCCATTCATACTTCATAACTACATGTATTTGTATTTTAGTTACAATATTTTCTAATATGTTTCTCTTCAATCGGCCCATAAGCTTCTACAATTTTATTGTTAATTTAGAATGATATCATGATTATTTAGATATTAGTCATATATTCAATTGCTTAATCTTACATTATTTTAAATGTACTACATTCGTGCAAAAAAAAAAAAAAAATCTTATTTTGATGGAGGCTTAATTGGTACTAATCAAAAAGTTCGAATACATGTATGGGCCAAGTAAATCATCATGATTGAAATCAGTTAAAGTGAAGATCTGATCGAATATGAAAAGAATTCTTCGTAGTTACAATAAATAAATTGTAGATATTGTACGTAGAATATCTATAATTGTGTCGATTAAATAAATAAATTCATTTTAATTTTTGAATGTCAAAATATTTTTAAGTTGTCTTTAAAAGGTCAATTGAAATTCTTTCTTTGGATGGAATTGAATAGTTAGTTATCCAAAATCTTCTGTTGATTATGTTGATTATGAAAATTTTAAACCATTGTGTTGAATTATAATATGCACCGTGGTGGTAAAATAATATACACGGATCATACAAGATATATTTTGGGCAACTGGCCCCAACATCATTCATATATTTTGAAGCTTGAACAATATTATTGTGAAAGGTGCCTCCTAATCATGAAGCTAGCTAGAATGCAAAAGTATAGATATCTGTGTTTTGGGCATGATGAAAAATGGGAGAATATAAATTTCATATATAATGTATCTTGATTATTAATTTAATTAGGGAAAAGCTAAAAGCAATAAGCAACTTGATTGGTTTCTCGGGCTTTCCAGTAATTTAGTTAAACGGGCTTTCTCCTGCTTCTTCATGATTTAAAGTGCATATTACCAAATAAGGAAAATGTTGTAACTTTAACATTTATTTTCAAAATATTATTTTTTTATTCCTGGAAAAGATCTTTAGGCTAGAAAGATTTCAATCTAAACTTATTTTTAATTCTCAATGGAACTGAAACAATAAATAAATAAATAAATTTCTGTTTTGCAATTATCATGCCCCCTCTCGACCTAAAGGCTCTTTAATTAAACGTACTCCATCAACCGACTATATGAAAATTTTGGCATAATCCCGATGGAGATTCTCGCTCCGATCAAAACTTTCGTGTGCTTTACAGCAAATGTTAAAATTCGTGTAGTGTTTAATACTAGGTCCCTTTTAATTGATGCTCCTATTAGCTTTCTTTATGAAAAGTTATAGGCAGTGGTTGCCACTACGCGCTTAATTTTCGTTGATATGAACCTTTTTCTTTTTTTTTTTTTAATGTTTATATTGCAACCATAATTTGGATGAAGGCATCAAAAAAAAAAAAAAACCTTTGGAGTATACAAATATTGAAATATTAAATTTCGTGTTCTAAAAATTGTTAAATGAATATAATCGGCTGAGAGAGATAGTATCGCTTATTCTCTGTTTAAAATTTGACATTCCTCCTCATAAATGGAGAAGTGTTACTAATTGTAAAACTTGGATGTTTTCTGTGTTTCAAAATGAGGAGTTAGATCTTCAAAATCATGGATTTCTTAAATCTCATATCAACAGTAAGGGTTTAATTAGTTACCGATCTACTTTTCTCCACTGTTGCCCACTCTGAGGTTAAAAATGCAATTGTCAAAATATATCATATGAATTTATGGATTTTCTTTATCTAAAATTAAGAGGTAAAAATTGAGTATGTAAGCATGTACGTCTCTAAGAGTTGAGAGGGCTGAAGAATATTTAAAAAGTAATTCATTATAAATCATCATAGTGAAGAAGGAGGTGACACCTATAGTGTACTTTTCACGATTTCAATTTTCCCTAATTAACCTATAAGACTATTGGGGTGAATTTTGTATTACAGTGGAGTATTATTTTTATTGAAAATATTATAGTCTCTCTTTTCTAAAATTATAGATATATTCTAAACAAACAATAATTTTTAGAAATAGATGTCCAATCATCATTTTTATGTAAAGGAAATGTGTTTTTAAAACAAATTATTTTTAAATATGGTATAAAATTGTAGCATTTACAAGGCCATCAAAGATCTGCTTGGAAGGTCAGGCATGAGATCAAACAACTGACCTAGCTACCACAGGTTTACCTAAAGCCATGAATATAACTTACCTAGTTACCACAGGTTTACCTAAAGCCATGAATTTTGCAGCGGTAAAAAAAGCACATGAATTTGAAGGTACTTATGGTAATGAGTATAAGACCTTATAAGTTCCTCAATATTTTCTTAAATACACGATGTTAGATGTACGCATTATTTCAACAATTTCCGTATCTTGCTCATTATGCATTAATACACAAATTTTACTCCATACTATAAATGAATTATGACTTCAAATGTATTTTTATTTTAGCCACCTCTTCTCAAATTCTGTTTGGCTGAAGGAAAAACATCTACGATTATTTGATACTGTACCTTGTCATGCGCCAAGTCCTTATCTAGTTTAGCATTGCACCATGAACTCCACCATGAACTCTAATATCATTTATTGTATTTATGAGGTCCACCATATATCTAAGATCCATCAAATATCGGCTTGAAAAGCTGTCGATGAATATCACCCACCAAAGATCTCTTTTTCGTTATGCTTGCATTTCTCTTTAATACAGTATGAAAATAATCGCAATTCAACCCTGTTCTCCGCAGATTATAGTGTTTTGCGTACCTTTTCGTTACGTTCCTTATCTTTGACTTGTGATTTGGGGTTGTGAACTCTTCTTTCAGCATGTTTTCCTTCTATAAAATTAGTGTTTATAATATGTTTCTCGCATATGTACCTCATGCCACGTATGCATGCACCTCCAAGAATCTAATGATCATTCAACCGATGGTTCTAAATCTTTAGAGCTCATATAACATAATTGATATGGTAGAACTTGATTGATTTGTCGGTGATAATTTCAAAGAACCAATTGCATACCCGGGTCATGACTTGGGTAGAATAATTATTAATCAATTAAAAATATATATGATATACATGGAAAACCTAATTGAACAATAATCTCGCGCGAACTCATTGTTTTCTCAATCATTTTTCATGTTTTTATTTGAATAATAATAGTGACACAATTTGAGAATTAAGAAATGCGGTAAGTCTGAAACCTAAATTGAAACGGATCGGATCATAAAAAAAATTATGGAAATGAGGGCTTAAATGATTAAGGCGCATGTATATCTACAGTATATAACAAGGCAGAGTGTGTCTTAAATGAAATTCAATAGTAGACGCTTAACTTGTGGCTGTTGTAAGCCTCTGTGTGTGTGTGTGTGTGTGTGTGTGTGTGTGAGAGAGAGAGAGAGAGGAATGTGAGAGAACGGTCAAAAGAGAAGTATCCAAGGCACTGTACAAGCGTAAGCAACTGGAGAGAGGAGACACTACACCAGCAAGCAAATCTAATCTAGATGGAATTTAGGTCTAAATGGTTATAATCAAATATCAAATAAGATATAAATATGATAAAAGTGATGATTAATCGATTTTCAACATTTAATTAATTTAAATATTAAAAGACTATTAAAAATTAATTGAACCTAGATTTAAATTTTGAAAGCAGTGACTACACCATGCTACTCATATGCACTCCAATTCCTAGTCGAATTACCTTTTGACATTTTGGTCCTATCTCATTGGTTATACTCCTCTCTCGCTTCCCTTCCTTGTTCATGCTTCAAATTACTAGTTAGGGGTTGTTCTTTAATTAATTTAATTTTTTGAGTGTTTATAGTACGTGATAAATTTAGTGTTATTTAGAACGGTGAGTTTAGACTAACTTACCACAATAAAACATAATACTTTATTTGGATCCTAAATCTAGTGTTTTAAAGTTTTTTTTTAAAATTCTTTTTCCTTTTTCACTTTAAATGGTTATTATTAAACGTGAATAATGAAGATATAAATTTTGACTCGAACTCAACAAAGAGGACGTCAATTAACTATTGAATATATCTTAAACCAAATAAAAAGAAATACTACTTGAGTTACAATTTGTTAATAGTTCAACATGATATATATATTTTCAAGTAAAATATGCATCTATATAACTTTTTGAATGTTTGATGTGATGGTTATATATTTGCTTGTTTAATACTCGGACTCAAATCACAAAAATAATACTCGGACTCAAATCACAAAAATAATCTCTTTATCTGTGACTTGAGTCCGAGCATATAACCTTTCTAACCCTGGTAGCCTCTAAACGCACCGATTAACACAAGTGGTCAAATATGCACTTACTAGCGTTTCTGTGAGTTGATGGATGGAGATGTGTATATATACATATTGATGTACAGAGAAACATGACTAATAGAAAGCAGAGAGAGATGGGACCATTGTCCTCTACCTAAATTCAAAGTTTTTTCTTGGAGGACAGGATCCGGGTCTGCCGCTCCTCCTTTCACCCATTGCTGCCTCCCTCTTCTCGATCTATCTCTTTCTCTTTGAAAAAACGAAAAATAAGACTCCTTAAACCTGAAACTCAAACTGTTTGATGGAAATGGAAGATCATCATCAGTACGGAATGGGTGATCTAAGGCAGTTCTTGAACGGGAGAACCAGCCCGGGCCTTTTCACCGCTATTTCACAGCCCACGGCTGAGCTCATAAGTTCCACCGACGGCCATCGCCATCAACTAGCATCACACGCCCAGGCTCAGGCCCAGCACTATGAGATGCTCATCTCCACTCCTCATCAGCTAACCAATGACCAAATTACAACAATGCCACCAGTTCGTGGTGGGCTTCTGCATCATCATCATCAACATCATCATCACCAGTTGTTTCGCTCTGATTCCAGTGCTACTGGTACTTCCACTGCACCTAATAATAATACTCTCAGCAGTGGAAGTGGAAGTGGATGTTTAGATATGGATCAGAACAGTGGGTTTGGTTTTAATGGTGGTGGAAATGGTACGGATGGTGGTACTGGAAGATGGCCCAGGCAAGAGACTCTCACTCTTCTTGAGATCAGATCAAGACTCGACTCTAAGTTCAAAGAAGCTAATCAAAAGGGTCCTCTCTGGGATGAAGTCTCTAGGTAATAATAATTCATTAAATTCAAACCATATAAATCACCGTATGTCTATATTCACCCCAACTCTTCCCCCGTAAAGATCTCTCTTCGATAACACTGCTTAATTACTAATTTTGTGTTAGAAAACGACACGCCTTCCAGGTTCAGTTAAAAGACTACTCAGGTCTTCTGGCTTGTGTTTGATAATTTTCTGAAAGAGAAATCTATTGTGTATATTTCATCACTGGCTTTCGTGGAAGTGAAAGATTTGAGTACCCTAGTTTCTTCCAAACTTTTAATTAATTAATATGCTAATTTAGTGGCTGACCATTTGGTTGCGTATGTATGTACCCAATTTCGAGTTTTGCTGATCATGAAAAGACGATGGTATACGTACTATAATTTAGCAGCTCTCCCAAAGAGTACACATTTTCCTATAGATATAATTTAAATAGTCATATTCCATTTTGGGTTTGATATTAAACTATTCAACCAACAAAGCACATGAAAATTCGTTCATCTTTAGCAAAGATCATTATCACACTTCAGACACTTTTTGCTATTCTTTTACATTATTTGTTTATAGTAGAAATTTAAAAGTAAGTGAGATTCTTTCCATTTCTATCCTTCTTTTTATTTTATTTTATTTATTCTAATTAAATTACTTTTAAATTCTTTATGCAGGATAATGTGTGAGGAACATGGGCATCAACGGAGTGGGAAGAAATGCAGAGAAAAATTTGAGAATTTGTACAAGTACTACAAGAAGACTAAAGATGGGAAAGCCGGGAGACAAGATGGTAAGCATTATAGATTCTTTCGTCAGCTTGAAGCTCTCTATGGTGAATCCAGCTCCAATCAAGAACCGACCCATTTAGTTGGAGTTGGATCTACCACTTTTCCTCCATACACAACACAACAGCCGCCTAATCAAGAAGTCTTTCCTCAAGCTCCAAGAAACAATATCTGTGACGACAGTTTTACCCCTTCCAACTCCTCCGCGTTTGATACTTCTTCATCGGACGATTGCAGTGATCTTAATGCTGTTGCGTTGAAGAGGAGAGGAAAAAGAAGCTGGAAGGCCAAGATAAGAGATTTCATTGATGGAAAAATGAGGAGGCTAATGGAGAAGCAAGAGGCATGGTTAGAGAAAATGATGAAGAGTATTGAACACAAGGAACAAGAGAGGGTGTTAAGAGAGGAAGAATGGAGGAAACAAGAGGCCGAAAGGTTCGATAGAGAACACAAGTTTTGGGCCAAAGAGAGGGCCTGGATTGAAGCTCGCGACGCGGGCTTAATGGAGGCCTTGCACAAATTAACAGGGATTAAAGAATTGAAGGTGGGTGCTTCATCTCCACAAACAGATCAGGATCAGCTGTTAATAAGGGCTGATAATGGGTGTGAAACAATTACGAACAGTTCTGATAGCTGGGCCGAATGTGAGGTCACAAAACTTATACAATTGAGAACTAGTATGGAGTCCATGTTTGTTCAGCAAAGTGGGATTAATTCAGGTGAGGAGGTTTTGTGGGAGGAGATTGCATCAAATATGGCGTGTTTGGGTTATGAAAATAGGAGTGGTAAAATGTGCAAAGAAAAGTGGGATAGCATTAGTAATTATATAATGAAGCCCAAGGAGGAGTGTAGCAAGAAACGCAAAGAGAACGATAATTCTATGAGCAGGAGCTGTTTTTACTTTCAGAACAATGAATCCATATCCAATAATCAAGGAGGAGGAGGAGCGTATCGCGAAGGCAACGAGTTAGGATCACTACTAACACAAAGTGAACTCCATGTTAATGCTTTGTCGAATTCTAATCCAGGAGGCAGTACCATGCAAGGTAGCTCATCATTTAGGTTTTTCATGGGTGATCAGTCGGATAATTCGTGGGAGAATTACGGCTTGAAGCTGAGCAAGGGAGATAATAACTAATTAACCATTAATTAAGTTAGTTAATTAAGTCCGTTTGTTGTTTTAAGTTTGTTGGGATGAGGAATTGGAAGAAGATGGTATTTTGTAAAAGGGTTTGAGAATTTAAGAAGTGCTTGGTGCTTGACTAAGTTTGCAGGTAAAAAGATTTCAAATTTTTTCTTATGGCATCAAATATTTGAGTAGCGCATATGTTTGTGTGTTTCCTCTCTCTCTCTCTGCGTGATATGGTGATCTTCAATGGGGTGCTTGATCTTTAGAAGAGAGAAAAGTAAGGGGGGGGGGGGGGAGGGGGCGGCGGGAAGGGGTTCTGTTCTTGTTTATCTTTATGATCAAAGTCTGTCACGTCATACTTAAATGTTTCTTGATTAATTTTGTAGCATAAAACATGTTCAGTTTTATTTTCCAGAACAAAAATTTAGATTGGGGAATATACTATAGTCCTTATTAAAGAGCAAGAATTTAAGGCAGTGGAGAAGTTGAAAGGTAGGTTAATTAGTAGTACGTGCAACTGCATTATCTCCTTGATGGTATATATTTAAATATACTAGTCTTTATTAAAGAGCAAGAATTTTAAAGGAGTGCAGAAGTTGTGAGGTAGGTTAATTAGCAGTGCAAATGTATTTATTCCTGTACACATACTGAGGCTGAGCTGTCAGATGGGGGTAAAAGTACTGCAAAAGCAGGTTGGTAGTTAAGCTGGTAGGACTACTAATTAATCCTATCAAACCCCAAAATTCCATTTGCCCACCTACTTACATAAGTTGCCTGCTTCTTCCCATATATTCTTTCTTTGCCTGTGGGTTGAAAGGTGGGTGGGTATTTTCGGGGCGTAATTATTAGTTTATGATGCTCCAACTATTTTAATTAAACCCTAGAAAGAAAAGCAGAGATCGAATCAACTGAGAGTGCAATCATGAAAAGAGTAAGAAATAATTAAAACCCGCTTTCTTCAAAATATTTGCTATTTAACAATTCTAATCAAACATTAATTACAAGCAAGTATGCAAACACACACACACACACATATTGGCACAAATTGTCGAGACATGCAAAAGCATATTTGTACGGGAATGGGACCAAATTAATTACTTAATTTATTGTATCACTTCAAATTCTCTACGCTATATATACAGTAACTGTATCTTCGGGTATCTCTAGCAATTATAGGACTGTCAAGGATACTAATAATAGAATAACAAGTACATACTTGCAAAAAGTTGAGTGAACAAAAATGGCTATGAATCTCACATATTTTCCCTAGGTCGAAACAGACCGATGCAGATAACGAGAGAAGCTCTCGTGGCCAATTACGTCTAGATCCTTACAACCATTGATTACTGTTGAAAAAATGTACAGACACCATGCAAACCCCTTTTGCCGATTAGTCGTATTTTGATGTGCATAATAATATACATATATGTGTGTGCGCACGGGAGCTTTGGCATAGATAAACATTTAAAGTAGGTTCAATGGTAAAAATTAGGTCATTCGATCTCAACCATCCAAAAAGAAATCGAATGGCTGATGCCATTATCGCAGTTTTTTTTGTAAGAGACAAATATTCCTATTTACCTCTGTTTTGCCTCACACAAAAAAATTGAGACATATTTTAAGTGTAGTTTTACCCCCACAAACTAATTGCGGGTATCTTAGAGTTGATGATATTGTGCCATTTGATTTCTGCATACAAATTTCTAATAAAAATATCATTTTTGATTTAAAAATTGTACATATAACATCGTTAGATTGCAAAAAAATAAAAAATAATAAAAATGACATAAATAACACATAATAACATCAAATGTCCCAAATTGATTGTTCTATGGATACGTTAAAATTTTTTTAACTAAAACATCTCCTTATTATCCTATCTTGGCACAAAAAGGCGCATGATTAAATTAAAAGATGAAGGAAAATAGCCGTAATAGAAATGGATTTGATGGAAGCAATTGAGCTAATTTGCAGGAATTGATTGGATACTAGGCTTGAAATTTGCTTATCACGAATTATTGGAGTAGTTAATTTGGGTACATGTTGAAAGGAGAGAGAGTTGAGAGAGGACAGAAAAAAAAAAAAAGAAAAAAAAAAAAGTAAGCCGCTCGGACTTAAAATTAATCTAATTTGTCTCGTACAAAGAAAGTATGGGGGCATTTTGCTGCGTAAAATGCCTTACACTTCATTTGTGCGAAACTTGAAAGGGTAAAAAGGAACTTTATTTGCCTTGTAAAAATGAATTGCTACTGTCACATTTATTTTATGCGAGACAAATGTTCAACAAGTGAAAGTCATCATCGATGGCCGACTTTATATGTGCATGTTTGTGTGTGAATTTATGGTACAAACGTTGTATGGATTTCGACATATACTATAACTTGTAGCAAATGATGATTTATATTATTGTGAATCTATTTGTTATAATTTGTAGCCGATGATATTGTAAAATATAAGATAAATTTCACTTAGTCACTTGTAATTTGAGTCAATTTTCACTTGATCACTTATAATTTAAATTCAATACTTAACCACATGTGGTTTTGAAGTTAAGTGGAACTGTTAAATTTACTTAACGCCATCAGATTCAATGTGAATTAATAAACAATTTTACCACATATGGTTTAGACTGATTCTCACATGACCACACGTGATTTACAACAATTCTCACATAACCATTTGTGCTTTGGTAATATTTCACTTAGATCTAACGACGTTAAGCAAAACTTAACCGTTTCACTTAACTTCAAAGCCACAAGTGGTTAAGTGTCGAGTTTTAAATTACAGGTGATCAAGTGAAAATCGGTCGAAACCATATGTGATTAGGGGCTTGTTTGGTAGCTCTTTCAACGATGGTATGCAGCTTAAATCTAACGTTAAGTTTTTGTTGACGTTGGATTTAAACTGCAAACTCAGTTTTTTGAACTTAAATTTAATCTATCACATGTTTTTTTTAATTCCAAACATAATATTTTATTGCATTTGAATGTCATAAACTCTCAACACTACTACCAAACGTGCACTAAGTGAAATTCACCCTAAAATATATCATATGCTATAAATTGTAGGAGGTGCTGGAAATCATAGCAAGTTGGCTATCTAACAGACCATATATACAAATATATTCAAAGCTTTCCAGAGCTCTCATACATGCATGAAGTCCCAGTTTATTTTTTTCTTTTGTTTTCTGTCTCTCTGATACTTTCTGACTCATCAGCTTGTCTTTTCCTTTCTTTTCTGTTTCCCTGATGTCATGAATTCCCTCCCCAAGTCCAACAATCAACATTGCTCCTCCCGAGGCCGCCTTCGAAGCTTTAATAGACAATTAATAAGTCATAATAGTAGTCTGCATTAAAAGGCCCGGCCAGAGAGCTATATTTCCTCACAGTTACAATTCTGTGAAACTGAACTTAAAAGGCTCTTTTCTTCTTGCAAAGAAAATAAAATTTTAAAAAAGTGAATTGGCTTATTTGATTTGACAAGTGACTGAGGAAAACTGAAAAATTGTCATGCTTTGCCTATGTAACTCACACTCTTTCTGATAAAACCCAAATTAGGAACACTGACAGATGAAGGCTGCCACACCCATCAAAATTCTGATGCTTGTTTACCCTATTTTTAAGGTATTTGATTGGACATTGTTGAGCTTTTTCCATTCAGAGGGACAAAAACAGCTCACTTTCACCAGCAGATATTCAGATCGACCACCGAAAATAGAGTCATGGAGATTCTGCAAAAGTCATGGAGCCATTGGTCTTCATTCCTGAGTCAAGTTTTTGCCTCGTCTTTATATGTATTAGACTAAAATCTCATATGTGCCTCCAAAACGTACATGCTTGTCTCCTTACAATCATACATTTTGGGGAACATATGGGATTTTCCATTGGGTTTAAAATATAAGATTATTTTGTTTAGAAATTAAATATTATAAAAAATTATTAATTCGTTTAAGTTGAAAAATATTACAACTCATTTTATGTAGATTATCCATGTGAGTTCTTATTGGTAATCATTTAAAGATATTTTTAATAAATGTTTTTTTAAAAAAATTATAAATATAAGAGTAATTGAGTTTCAAATTGCAAACAAAGATAATGTTGTGAGAGAGATTTGGATATGTGTAGATAGATTTTAGAGATATAAAGCGTACAGGAAGGAATAGTTGAAGAAATGATGAAATTTTGAAGTAAAGAACTATATAAAACTCAAAAAAAAAAAATACCAAAGAAAATTTTGTACGACTGCAACGCATTTGGGATACCAAAATTGACTCTTTACTGGTATTAATTCATGAATTTATGGACTACTTTATGAGTCATTAAATGTCTTCATATCACTTGTTGCTATCAGCACTTCTCTCCTCTTACTTGTGCGCGTGTATTGGTCATTCGTCAGATGTTAAAAACACAAGAGGTTCTCTTTAAGAGTTCTAGAAGAATATATAATTAAATCATGTAGTAAGCTTGGAATAAGTTGATATTAGGGTGTGCAACAAACGATTTGATTTGCATAATTTTGTCCTTAACTCATCCAAGAACCGATTGAACGAGTTTGGTTATAGGATTTCCATGTTTGTTCAACATTCAATATTATGTACTACTAAGTTACAGCATACGCGTATGCAATTACAAAGTTAATCAAATAAACATTATATATGATTGGTATATTACTATATTGTTCCTGTTAAGCACTTAAAATAGTAGTATAATACAATTCAAGTGTACCATCTTCTTTTATGGACGTTTCGGATGTACAGAGATTACAAGAGATGCAAAGAGATATATCATGTAGTATACTTTTTGTAATCCTTAAGCCACTCGGGAGAATATCATTAAAAAAAAGTCATTAAATAATCTCTCGAATACAATTAACACTAAAGGAAAGCTCCACATTTATACAACAGTCGGGGAAAATATACAAGTCGATGAAAATGGAAGAAGATGCATAACTTGATCTAAATCAAAAAGGGTAGCCATCAGAATTCACTCCCTCAAAGCAGCTAGTTTTATACAAGCCCAATACAGCCGGCCCGTGGGCCTTATTGCTCACAAACCTATTTGGTATGGGAGCAAAGAACGAACTATTAAAGTTTCAAAAAAAAGAAACCCCATTAGAGATCAACAGAGTCGCAAAATGACTACTACTCTTGTACACCGCTGGGAGCGAACGACTTGCAAACGAGATTTTCGCTCCTTTTGCCAAGTTTTGCTCAAGGCAAACAACGAGAGACGTTAATCTAAAGCTGATTAAGAAAGCTCATAAAAAAAAAAAAAAAAAATTAAAAAAGGGTTATCAGAACGTATAAATATGGAAAAAGAGTTTGATAACAAAAATTCTAGTTGCCAGAAACCAGAACCATAATATAAACCAAAAACAATAAAATTAAATTAAAAAACATCATTCAACCTCATCATTTTGGGGTTAGCCAAATTATTAACAAGTCTAATAACAGAGATTATCTGGATAAAAAAATCCGAGAGATATCTGTCACACTAAATAATACTCCGAAATTAAAGGCTATCCAAAATAAAACAGATACTTCCTCGCACCTCAACTCAGATCAGTACTTGTAGTCCTTGACATGGAGACTCTCAGATGCACCCTCGCTCAAAGCACCACCACCCTGGTATTTTCCAAGAGTTGCCTCTGAGTTGGCCTTGCACCTTGTAAGGAACGCCTCCCGAGCCTTCTGCACATTCTCTTCCTTTCCAGACCAAGCCTTCAGGGTGCTCTGCTGAAGAGCCCTTCCAAACGAGAAGGACAGACTCCATGGCTTCTTTGTCTGCAGCTTGTTCATAGCATTGAGGTTGACCGTAGCTTCCTCCTCACTCTGCCCACCTGACAAAAAAACCACTGCAGGAACAGCTGGAGGCATGGTTCGCTGTAAGGCCCGGACCGTGTACTCGGCAATCACCTCGGGTGATACCTTTTTAGAATCAGATCCAGGAGTCACCATGTTGGGCTTCAACAGGGTTCCCTCAAGAAGGACCTTGTGGTCATTAAGTGCCTTATAGCAGGCAGCAAGAACACGTTCTGTTACGTCAGCACACTTGTTGATGTCATGGGATCCGTCCACAAGAATCTCCGGCTCAACAATTGGGACAAGACCATTCTCCTGGCAGATGATGGCATAGCGTGCCAAACCATTGGCATTCTCGTTAATAGCAAGCTGAGAAGGTTCATTGGGACCAATCTTGAGCACAGCACGCCATTTGGCAAACCTAGCACCAGCTTCATAGTACTTGGCACAACGAGCGGCAAGCCCATCAAGACCTTGGGTTGTGGTCTCACCATTGGTACCAGCAAGCTCCACAGTACCCTTGTCAACCTTGATTCCAGGGAGGACTCCACCTTCCTTAAGGACCTCAACAAAAGGCTTGCCTGCAAATTACAGTAGCTTATCAAATTAGGTAAGCAATCATTTGAAGCAAATACAATGCATGCAGCGGTATGAATAAAAATAAGCTGTGCATTTCAAAACAGATAATAAACCATTTGGTTCCTAGTTACTAAACAAGCAAAGCAAAAACACTCCCTATTGATACTAATAAATTTCTAATACATGAGATATGTCAAATATACCTGCAGCAGTACTCTGATAGAGAGTTTCTTCGAAGAGAATCACTCCACTGAGGTATTGAAGGCAACCAGGAGTGCAAAAGAGAAGTTCACGGAGTGCCCTCCTGTTTGCCTCAACATTCTCAACATTGATGCTTGAGAGACGCTTGCCAATTGTGCCAGTAGACTCATCAGCAGCAAGAATACCTTTACCGGGGGTCCCAATGTAGGTAGCATTCTTGATAAGCTCATCTATAACAAACATCAAATTAGTTATATAGACCAAGATAAATTACATTAGGTAAAGAAAAAAAATATAGCAATCCAATTCAATTTCTGGAAAAAGATTTCGAAAGGGTAATTCAAACAGAAGCATTATAAAGCAAGCAAAACTCATAAGCCAGCACAATAAGATTCTATATAACTACTGCAAACTGCAAAATGGACATTTTTAAACAGGCACCAAGACAAGCTAGAGATGTAAGAATACATCACAACAACAATAAAACATATCAATTAAACAGATAGGCTCTTAATAAACTACTAAGAAATTCAACATATTTTAATAGGCATAACATAAGCCAAAAATAAAAAAGTCCTTGATTCAAAGCAGATACCGACTACAAATCTGGTATGTCAAGAGTTGTATAGCAACAATATATTTCGTTATTAAGCCAAACAGATCTGGGCCTCCAACCAATTGATAACATAATTCCCTGAATCCATTTTGATCATAGCTTGATTAGTAATTAGGAAGCTAAGGCGTACAATATGAGTGATGAACCTCTACCGATTGAAAATTGACAACATGTATTTTTCGTACGGGAAAAATCTGATGAAATACCAAACTAATAAACAACAGATTTGAGTAATTATACTTTTATTTCATTATATATATATATATATATATATATATATTGTGAATTATAAATCACTAGCAGTTCAGGCGTTAGTTGTAGCTTCTGAATTGAATTATACCACAACTAATTTTTCATATCATCAATGATTTACTGGTTTTTAATAATTCACTATATTAGGTCTACGTAATATAATAATTACGGAATGCAAAAAATAATTTCTCTACTGATTAGGGTACGAATTAAACACAGGCAAAATATAGATCATACGCAAGATCGACTACCAATTAAAAAAAAAAAACAATTCAGATCTAAGAAAGCTTAAGTAAGACTCATATGATTAAGATCTAAATCATACAAGAACTGAGAAAATAAACACATAAATAGAACTACGAAAGCAATAAAATGAATAGCAAGAAGAGGACTTACCAACGTATTTGCCCCTGTAGCAAGACATTTTGAGAGATTAGTGGTTTGACTCCAGAGAAAAAGTATCAATAAACGACAGAAGAAGATTAATTGAGGAGGGGGGTTATGAGGTCTTATATAACAAGGGTAAGGGTAGGAAAAGAACATCGAGATTGCCGCCTCTCTCGGGACATCTTTTACAAGAAACCGCTTTCACTCCTATACCCTTCGCCGGGCCACTCCTGTACCTTTCGAGCCACGAATATAATTAAATATATTTATTGTACATTAATTTAATAAAATAAAATATAATAAATAATATAATTAAAAAAATAAATATTTTTAATTTTTAAATTAAATATTTAAATTAAATATTTTATATTATTTTATATATAATGAGTATATAATAAATGTGCATGTGCAGGTATTTTTTCTCTCGAGCCACTCATTTTCTGGAAATATTACAAGCATGAGACATGCTTGGACCCAACGTAACGAGGGGTAGGGCTAGTAAAAAGAAATAAAAGAAAGGGGTAATAATAGAATGCGTATAAAGCAAGCTAGAAAGGCGACGAATGGGAAGGTTAGGGGAAAGGGTCGAAAACAAGAGGAGCGCGATGGGCCACCTGGCTATATGGGATGAAAATCCATGACCCGCTCAAACAAAACCCGTGGGCTGGAGTAACTTTTGCTACCTACTGGTGTTGTGTCGGGGGTTAATAAGATGAGCCATTAAAAAATTTTAAACCTGCGGTTTTTTTTTTTTTTTTGGGCTAAGTTAAAACTGCGGTTTCAGTTTGATGATACTAATTTTTTCCAAATTTCGAAATTTAGAGAAGCTTCCATTTTGTGCCTCCACGTGCGGATATCTTTCTCCCACAACGAAGTTTTTACTGGAGTTACTCTACTTTATTGTTTTTCTTTATTATCTTTCATCCTACAACAAAGTTTTTACTGGATTTTCTCTCATTTATCACTATTTTACTTTATTTTATTTTTTGATAAATTGAATGTCTCGCATATTTTACTGTACAGACATTACAAATTTCAACCTATCAATTCACAGACACTATTGAAAAGGAAGACTAATTTTGGAAATATTGCAAGCCATGGACCCACACGGTGCATTCCATGTCAACCTATCAATTCAAGTACATTGTTTATAAATCTTGAAGTCTTTCTACTTTTGTTTTTTAACATATCATTTATCAAAAACAAAACCACATACGTGGAAGGAAAACTATTGTTATAAAACCTGTAGGCTGTGGCATGATGCGCATTCAATGTGCGTCAGATCTAGTTTTTAGGCTGCTGGTATTTACCTGTTTTCACGTGGCAACATGCAATTTAGGCACCAAGGTATCTAATCCTAAAATGATACTACATTAAATTTGACTTATTGTTTCTTATTAGGATCACAAAAAAAACAAATTAATTAATTTTTTTTTTTTTTTTTTGACTTACTAACATTTGTAATGATTGCATGAGTAGAATCAGAATTTTCGCGGTGGTTAAAAACTTAAAATATCCTCCCTCCGCTTCAAACAAATATATTATTTTGAAATCTTAAATTTCATATTTACATGAATTTATTAAAATTTTAATCACCATTAATTTGAATATTATTAATTATTTTAAAATTTTTATTTATTTAAATATTTATTATTTTTAAAATTTTAAATTTCACAAATTGACCTCCCGGATATAAAGTAATTATTAGACCATGCTAATCACCTGGTACCTTAGAAAAATTTCCTAGGGAGGGGTCTAATTTATGTATTCATATTCTTCGGACCCACAATTCATATACACAAATGGGATAAAGTATAAAAATTAAAGGCAAGTGCTAGCATAGTTGAAGTAATAAATCGAGTTGCTATTCCGACGACACAGAAAGCAGCTTGAATCTTATGCCAGAATAATGTTACTCCATTCACTTGATTTTTTATATTTCATTCAATTAGTTTCATCTGTCAGATTCAAAGTAAGAAAGCTGTGTCTTCAATCAGATAATAATAATAATAATAATAATAATCCCATACTTTATCAGGATATATGCTAACCACGTGGACTTAAAAAACATATATTCAATTAAAACACTACTATTATGTGTCCAGTTGGAAGATCGAGGAAGAATCAAATCCACACAAGCTTTTGCATGTTGGCACTTGATCATTCAAACAAGTGTACGTAACGAATTTTAAAGCCTTTTTTTTCCTTTCCTAAAATCAAAGCTCTATAGCAAATAATATACATTTACTTTTCAATGTTCAAAATGAATTGAAAATTAATAATTATTATCCCAAGACGTTAAATATGTCTTATACTCTTTTTTTCTAATTTATTACAAAATGATGAGTCAAAGTTCATTCTTTTTTGGATAAATAGAGTATTATTTTAATTAAAAAATACATATTTATCTTGAAAAATATAAAATATTTTTCATTTATTTTAAAAGGAAGTGGATAGAAAGAAAAATTAGATAAAAATAGAAAATTGAGTATAATAATTAGCCTTATATTTCTGAGAAATTTTTTATTATTTTCAATAGAACGAGTTAGAGTAATATTGGAAAAATATAAACAAAAATAGTACTCCTTCTGTCAAAAAAAAAGACTTTGTTTGAATTTTTTTGTCAAATTGGCAAATTTTGAAACTAATAATTCGTCTCATATATTTAAGTATTTACATAAATGAAAATTGGATTTTATACTACATTTGACGTAGTTTCCTATTATTATAATTTTATAACCTATATATTTATGAAATAATAATAATTTTGATATAAAAAAATGATAAATTTGACCAAAAATTTTAAATTAAACCAATTTTTTGGGACAGAGTGGCTATGAAAAATGAAATAAGACAACTAAATTTGGATAAACTGAAGAAAAAAAATAAAGACAATATAAAAGAATACAAAATACTTGTTCGAAAACAAAACTAGAAAAAACAAAATTGGGAGAGCTTAAAGCCTTAAATGATGGGAGTGCCTTTTTGGGGCTGGACCCAGATCAAGTTGCAACCACTATAGAGTCCATTCACAATTTCACTTCTTCGCTGATGTCCATTGTCATATTTTAGGGATTTTAATGGATTTTAGATCGGTGCGGTCTAGACCTTAGATATGTCGGGTTGGATTTGGAATTAGAACTGGTTAATCTGGTACCCAACACGGCTGTCTTTGAATGCTTGGAAACTGTTCGACATAATGCCTTTTTGAGATAAGGTAATGTGACCTTTAAACAGAATTTATTAGAACCAACTCCATTGGAGGCAAGAACTTTCTGTGACTAACGCACTAATGCTTATCATGCTTGTATGATCCTACTTAGAATTGGCACCTGAATTAGTAACCCCAAAGGACCACGTAGGCTGTAGCAATGAGGATCTCTTGTACAACTGGAGAGGTAGAAATAAAATGCTGGGAACTCGTGCCACTTTACTGGTTTATGAAGACCATCACTACTTGGCGTTGATCGTTAGTTCATCATATCGTCACTACATGTTAGCATTTGCCATATTAAATTTGTGTACATGATCACTGATCTTTCGATTAACGTGCTGAGTACCTTGCATCTTACATAATGAAGAACCAACACGATTGATCTGAAACAGCAGTACTTAAATAGAAGAAAAGTACCTAGTAGCAAGTTTTTTGTCTTATTTAATTTATCTTGGTTTTGTTCTAGAAATATTTCAAGTCATTCGGACATTGTGATATTAATATATCAGATTTATCAGAATGAATTATATAAACCATTTGTAATTTCCGTTTTCACTCTGGTAGTTGTTCCATGTGATGTAAGCTTTTCACGTGGTTTATACATTTCAGACATCTCTTGAAGGCAACTGGTTTCTTTGTGTTTGAAAACTTTTTGTACTGGTAGCACGAACGTGGGATTCATATCGAAAGTAAGCAAAGATCGTTTCAGATGATCATGTGTAATATAGGTGACCTGAAGTCTCCCATTTTTGGTCTGAATTATCTGACCCATAACTCCATACTTTTCTTCAAAGTCTTGAAACTCTTTTATAATAGAACTCTTGGAGCTGGACTTGCCTTAAACCAAAATAATAATAATAATAAATTATTATACAGGTCTTTTCATTTCTCTTTGACCCTTAGCAGTCATACTTGAATACTACTTATCATTGAAAATTCATCAGTTTAACTTGTATGTTTCCTGGTTCTTGCTCCACTATGTTTTATTAATGAATCCCGTGGTATGGATTCAGAAAAACAATCCTTTGAGAACACCACGTTTTTTGACTTTTAGTGGTGGACTAAAATCTAAACAAGGGAACTTGCTAGACTGACAAGTTTAATGAATCAAGGGCCCGATATATTATGGAAAGAAATCTACTAAAATACTGAACTACTGATGCATTTTCATTATCAACACTGCCCTAGCCTTGCCATCTTCAAAAAAATTCATGGACATATCAGCGACACTCCTATTGGGGTTCAATTTCTATTTCACTGGGCAGGTTAGGAATAAAGATATAGCTGATAGTTTGATATCTTTTTTTGTTTTGATAGTATGTAGTAAGCTTAAGGTGTGCATTGGATAAACCACTAGGTGCATGGAATATTTCACCATGGCATAAGTTTGCAGGGTTTAAGCAGAAAGGGACAATGAGAAAAAAGGATAAGAGTAACACATTGATGAGGGAAATGGGCATTCTTTTCAGCAAATTGCTATCTTGAAGACGACATGTTAAGCAATAATTTCATATTCTGATATACTTTAAAGTTAAAGAATCATCCATCCACTTGTTTTTATCCATTATAAAGCAAAATCTTCTTACTTGTATCCTAAGCTCCATCTGATTTGGAACTTGGAAGGGACCATTTTCTACTGGCACTCCACGTATTTATTGAAAATACTACAGTATCTTTTCACATTCATTATGTATCCGAAGAAAAGAATTATTTTCCTTAAAATGTGAAGGATATCCTTGTCTTGTATAACCATTTGTATGGGTGCCAATATCTCCACCCTTTTCTTTTCCAAAATATTTCTTTCGTCTTTTCCCATACAACACCATATGTCGTGACTGGAAAATCCTAATTTGCATTTTTTTTTTCCCGATGAACTACCCAGTATGACAATCCATTTCGTATACTAAGATAATTAGATTATGTCTTAGCAATGGATTCACCTTTCTGAGTACCTTATTATTACTAGTTTATTTTTATTATTTTATTTATTTATTTTTTTGATAAGTACCTTACTGTTTTACTAATGATCGTCATAAACTCCTAAGTTATGTCTTTTCCTTTACTACGGGCCAGAAAAAAAAAAACAAAAAACATACTCCTATATAAAATGCATACATCTGACCAAAACCCTTATAGCCTATTGGAGTATTTTAACTGTTGACCTGATGTCTAGGGAAGGAAAAGGTCAAGGAAATTAAGTTTCAGATAAATACCTATAAACGATGGAAAAGAAATTTGCTTTTCCCTTTTACTAATTTCTGTTTTTATTATTTTTGCAGATGGAATCTCTAGCTTGTATGTGGGAGGAAAGATAAGAATACGCCTTTGAGAGTGCATAGTACCATTCAGTTTGTGAGTCCTTTTTCCCTTAAACGAGGGGCCTAGAAGTAATGAAATATACCCTTTTACCTGAACAAGAAAAAACAATTTTATTTTTTTGTGCATTACGGATAGAAACCAGCTGTTCAGAAGTCTGGTAACAATGTCGGTTGCAACCAGGCAGTTTGTTCCTGGGGATTAGAAACACACCCACACAACCACACGCACGAACATATACAAACACACAGCGCAGACAGCAACCGACTCAATGCTTCTTATATGGACTCAGAACATAGCAAAAGGGGAAAAGAAAAGGCCTTCCTGTCCGAAATTTAATTAAACAAAAGAGTGGAAATGGTTAAAAATGAAACGAAAAACATGTTGATACCCCCAAAATGGCGCACAGCCAGCGATTTTAATGAACAAGGTTTTTACAATACATTTTCCGCATATAAAATCATTAGATGGTCATAAATTAACCATATATAGATGATACTAAACAAAAAGGTTAAATGATATCAAAGAACAGGTTGACCTAGTCAGGATTCTTACAGGCACAAATCAACAAAGAGAATCCAGCCCTTTCCTGCTCATTCTGCTCGATATTTCTCTCCTCCAACCACAATCTGCTGTCCAATCCACTCCTCGGCCTAAACATGAAGATAGCGATGCCAGATTTTGGATTGAAGAACCGATCATGAACATCCCACATCATATCTACCAAGCAACCACCAATGAATATGGCTTGATTCCCCCGAAAATTCCATTGTAATCTTCTTACATGAATCACATTCTTCTTATCAATACAAACAGAGAGCATCGACTTATTCCCTCCCTTTTCTTCTGTAATGCACTTGATCAGAATGTCATGGCATGTGCCAGTATCGAAGAATTGAGCCTTGGTTGAATATAATCCGCTACCTGATAAATGTTCGTTTCGCGATACTAATGAAAATTTCGATATTGAAACGTTAGATATGAGTTTCTTCACTTCTAGTTCTTCTTCCATGTCTCCAAGAAGTAGGCTTAGCTCTGAGTTGACTAAAATCACGATATAAAATCCGTTGACTGGTTCAGGTCCAGCGTCATATTTAGCAGAGGAAAGATTCCAAATGATTTCAATCTTAGAATTGGCAGATGCGAAGCTTTTCTTGCCTTTGATCCTTCTCAATTGCCAGCACTTTCTATTGAATTTGAAAGGAGAAGATGGATCTTCAACTATAGCAATGGTGAATCCTTGGTCAATGAGGTTGCACCAGGTGACCCTGATCAAGAGCTGACTTTGGTTGGAAAGTTTGACTTTGTAGACACATGTAACTGCATCTCGAACTGAAGGGATTAAACTTGAAGAAAAGATAGCCCGATTCGATGGTCCAGAGCAGTATGAGTCCGATACTTCAATGGCGTGATCACTGTAACAAGTTGCTATACTTTTCATCTTCAGAAACTACCCAGAGAAAAAGAAAATTCAGAAACGAAGACTAAAAAGTCTGAAGCTGAAACTCGTGCTGAAAAGAAGGTAAGAAACAACGTATAATGAAGAAGCAGAGTGAAACAGAGGAATTACTATTATGCCTTGCCTTAGGTAGAAGAAAATGGAGGCGTTGAAGATTATAAAAGCATGCTTGTAACTGTAAAATCAGGTTAATGGCCAGACTATGAGAATTTAATATTCTCGTTAAAATTATAAGACTTATTTTTTTTAGACGTTTTATAAAAATTATAATTTTTTTTTAAAAAAGTTTAAGAATATAAATTGTTTAAATTATCTTTACTTTATCAAATATGACATACCACTTCAATTATTATTTTCCTAATTAAAATTATAATATCAATACTATACTCCACCACTTTAACTACTAATTCACTATTTAAATTATAATATTATTACTTTAATCATTATTCTCTTTTTTAAAATTATAATATCAAATACATTTTTTAAACTCCGTAAAAAATCAAAATGTTGCAAAATAATTAGGACAGAGAGAGTATTATTCATATACCTTAAAAATCTTCCTCTCATAAAAGGCCCGGTTTGTCACAATTGATTTAATTAATTTATAGTTTATTTTTAAAAATAAGTAATCAATTATTGGTTTCAACTTATTTGGACTAAGTTTAAGGCTCTATTTGGTACAAATTATTAGCAATTTTTTTAGACAAGTTACAAGTCTTTTATGTACAAATTTACCAACATGGTTTGGTACTAATGAAAATGAGTCAGTTGTCTCATCCAAAGGGTTCGAGTTCGAACCTTGGATAGAGCAGATCTGTTGAGAGAGTTTTAGTCGAAGCAAATCAAAACCCTAGACACCGATGAAAAACCAAATAAAATAAGCATCAAATAAAGAAATTTTTATAATCAACTTTTTAGTATCCGTTCTAAACCGGGCCTAAGTAGAGAGTACAACACATGTGATACACAAATGGAAAAAAATAGTCAATAAATATTTTTTTCATCTTAGATTATAACTTATTTAAATTAGTAATTTTAAATTATTTTGTAATAAGTTGTGACATTCAGGCAAAAGGAAGATAAAAAGGAGAAAAAGACCATAACTAATACGAATACACAAATAAAGATAAATAAGAATATTAGTTATATACTTATAGTGACACTTCATACACTGAGATGTACTCAGAGAAAAAAATATATATATAGTGATTGTCTTGTACTGAAAGTTTGGTGTTGGTTCTTATTTCATGTCTTTGAAGTAATGAACTAGATACAGATGTTTAATGTTGTTGATTAATCTTTATGGTGTGTGCTTAATTATTAGGATTATGTTAATTCGCTATAATTATTTTTAATTTTTTTTTTCATTCAAGTCTAATTAATTATCATTTAGATATTCGTGACTTTGAAGTCCAATTATTCCTTGTGTAGAGCCGATTAAACTGTCTACACAGTAATAGACTATCTTTTCACTGCCTAAACCTGTCAAGTGATTTCTAAAATACTGGCCGCTACAAGAAATGAGCCAAACATGGTATCTGTAATTGAAACTTCACTTGAATCATGTGCAGGGAAGGCCGTAGCATGCTACTATACAATACTGATGATGAATAATTGAATGCTGAAAGTTGACACTTGAGACCAAAGTATTAAACATTGGGCTGGACATCCACCAACTGTAACCGAAGACTACCTGTATGTTTCCATTTCTCTTTATCCTCCTTCATTTTAAACTTTCATAATCCACCTTTCAGTTTTACTTCTGATAGTGAATGGAAGTTTTAAAATGTCAAATGAAAGAAAATTAATATTGGTATCATGTCTGTATCAGAGCTGCTAAATGGACCTAAGTTGTATGCGTAATTCTGGTCAAGAGATTAATTCAAAGGTGGAGTAATTAATCAATCAATTTTCTTTTTCCCTTTTTTTTTTTTTTTTTACCGACAGGTGTGATCTATTTTATTGCACATAAAATAGGTAAAAAAAGAATTATGTTTTCCCTCTTTTTTCCTTCATAAAGAATTAAATCTTTGCAAAATTGTACTTTTCAAGTGATTTATTAATAGACCAGAAAAGCAATGTTCTTTTACTTTTACTTTTCCACTAAGAAAAAGTGGACATGACTCAGAATCTAATGTCCCTTGATGAAATTTCTTTCTTCTGGATTTAAATTAATCAATCACATTATAAACTAAGCTAGAATTGGACATTACTCCTGGAAGGCCAGAATATTTGGCCAGCACAGATATTTTAGCGTTTAGACGGAGATAATCGAATTTAAACGGCAAAAAGTTTTAAAACACTGATTTAAAGATCAAAATTATGAGTTCACTAGTTGCTTAAGTGCACAATAGATTTAAGGATATTCTTTTTTTTTTTTTTTTTTTTTTTATATATTTTGGCTAAGCCAGATTTAAGCACATTCGACTTTTGAGTAGTACACGCTAATTGTTTTCAGTTCAGATTCTTGAAAATCTATGGCACATAAAGGAATAGTTTCAGTAAAAAATTTGGGTGTAATAGTGTATATGTAGAGAGAGAGAGAGAGAGGGAAAACTGGAGTAAGTGTGAAGAAAATAGGCTTGCATATTGTGAAAGTCTCTAATGGGAGTGGAAGTAAAGGCCGTCTGATGAATCTGTTCACTTGAGTCATCTTGCATTTTTGGCTTGATGTAAAAGTAACTGTGATTTTTCTTCTTTACCAATTTCTTTTAGATAAATAATTGACTATGATTAACATCCCAGGCATGGCTAATAAGCATCATTAATGGGACCACGTACAAGTTTACATTTATCTATCTCTCAAACTTGGTGTTTGCCATTTTTCAACTTGATTTGCATCAATCAATATTAGATAAATGGACAAATATAGAGTTTGTTGATATGAGCTGTTTGAAAATTTTGATTCATTTGTTGAATTAACTCAAAATTTTAAATATAAATTCAGATTAAATTGTTCATAAACTCGATTTAAGTTTTTTTTTTTCCATCACCAAATATTTTAATCGGTTATCTAATGT
>JAUMHB010022597.1:6677-25565 GCA_032359685.1 Pittosporum tobira
CCTTGCAAAACAAGCATGGAGAATTTTACATAACCCTAATCTTGTCATTACAAAAGTTCTTAAAAGGAAAATATGGAATTTTTTTTGAGATAAAATAAAATTTTTTGGATAATAGTTTATGAAAAGGTATTCTTTATGGAAGGGATCTTATTAAGGAAGGTATCTCAAAAATCATAAGGGATGGCAAAAACACAGCTCTATGGGGGAGATAAATGAATAATTGTAAATAGTAGATTAATTCCTCCTCCTTTAAATAATAATCAAGCTATCGAAGCAAGTTAAAGTTCATTCATTAATTATGGATGGACATAAACTCTGGAACATACACACGATAAAAAATCTTATACCACCTGAATTTTGGAAGTCCATAATGAATACTCCTATATCCAGAACTGATGAACAAGATAAAGTTTATTGGAATGTTTCGTTTGATGAAAAATTCTCAATTAAGACAGCTTATCATCTTGCATGTAAAAGGAAAATGGAAACATTTTGATCCATAGCACATCATGATTTACAAAAAAATATCAATATTGATGGTGTATATTCAGGTTTAAATCAGGATATGGTTTCAAAGAATACAACAACAGTGAGTACAGAAATAGGGAACACAGCAACACAAAACAACTCAAATGGTAGCATCATAAATAGCAACCCAGAAACTCTGGACACAGGAGACATAAATATATAGAGGGACATCGGGAATCAAAGGGGAATGGACCAACAGCAGCAAGATCCTCTAGCTCCTTAGGTATGGAAATTTAAAGTTCCGACTAAAGTTTAACTTGTTCCTTTGGAAAATAATTCAAAATGGCCTTCCTCTAAACTATAATAGGGGAAAAAATTTCCATGTAATATCAAACCTTTGTATTTTTTGTGATAAAGAGATAGAAACTACGGAAAACCTATTCTTTGGTTATCATTATTCGAGAGCTATTTGGATTGCAAACGGTTTTAATTTTTCAAACCTAATTGCAAACCCAAAGTTGAAAGACATTTTTGAATGGATCTGCTCACTGAAATAGGAGAATATAGACTCTGATCAACTTCCCTCTACGACTTAAATGGTCTAGCACAATTTGGGCCATTTGGTTACAAAGGAATGAGATAATTTTTAAAACATAAAAGTGGAATATAACAACTACAACTAGGAAAGCACATGACTTATATCAAGAATGGCTAAAAGCAGCTAAAACAAGGACAAAAATGACACATAATTTTTTTACTTTTACTACTGATAATCAGTGTTTGATAACAGGAGGATCCGTGGCTCTAGGAATAAATAGTTTGAAAATTTTACCTTTTGTCTATAATTATGTGATGCAAAATGACGGCAGATGGGATAACAAATCTAGTGTAGCTACAGAAGGTTGGTTTATGAAGTTTTGTGACTAACAAATTTTTGGTAAAGGGATGAGAATATACGCAACACCCCCTTCAAGCAAAGGCCCTTGCCCTTTTAGAAGCTATCAAATGGACAAAGGCATCACCTATGGAAGGAGTGCATTTTCATATTGACCCTATGATCCTAGTAAAATTCCTAAAGGAATTCTCAGTAGTTTGTAATCAATTATATTCTATTTTAACTAATATTATAAATATATTTAAGTCATTCAGTTATTGTATTGTAGCAAAAGTGCATCGGATAAATGTTAATGAGACACATAAACTTACTAAGTAAGCACGAACAAGTGGATTAACTGTAATTGTATAATATATTTTCCGTTTACACCAAAAAAAAAGAAGAAGATATATCATGAAAATATTTGTATCTAATTATAAGTATTCATTGATGATTTGGCTCCTTTTATTGACTTTCATCAAGTTTCATTTAATACATAATTTTTTTTTAACACATTTGTTTATAATAGTAATAAAAGAACAAATTTTTTATCCAATTATAACAAATTTTTTTAATTGTGTGACATGGATTGATGATGCACGAAAAATATAATAAAATTTTATATTATTATAATATTTAAAAAATTTAATATACTTTATGTGAATCTTAGCATCCATGTCACATTATCGTCAAAATATATTGCAATATTTTTGGGATAAAGAGAATAAGTTAACTAATAAGTTGTGGCATCAATTATACTATATAAAAATACAAATTTAATGTATTTGGTGAAATTAGATGAAATTTCCAATGCATGAAAGCCAAATCGATAAAATTTAATGTATTCTAGAGTAATGGAATGTGATTTTATGACATCAACAATAAATTTATTTGTTTTTATTTTTTTGTTGTCAAAGTTTATACCGTATATATGTTTTACAATAAATATTGCTTATAAGTTGATTTTCATATAATTCTTAAGAGTTGAAACTTTTCTTTTATAGGTTTTTTGATTTTCTTTTCACTAAGTATATTTCTAAATTACCATATGTTATGTATTTATTTTGTTTATACTTTTTTCTTTGATTTTTAAGAGTTTGCTAATTTAATGAGATGATCATTAATATTTATGCATTGGTTGATTTTTTGATTATATAGTAAAATATAATAAATGTGTAATATATATGTTTTAGTATTTTATATTATATTTTGACACTGGATTCTGTTTTTAAATTATAAAAAAGAAAAAAGGAATTATCATAATGAATTTTGAATAGTCCAAATATTACATACTATATATGGCCCACATACTATATAAGGCCCAATTATGAATTTGTGATGGTTGAAATCTTTTTATTTTTTTTTTATACATGGTAATAAATTATATTCTTTTTTTGTTATTATTATGTGTCATAATCCTGATACTTCTTGTGTAAATACAGTTGATGATCTTTGATCCAAGGATAGTATCCCAAATTATGTCTTGGATTCTTTCTTTAATTCCTTATTATGGTTTGAGATTTCTTTTCTTTTTTTTTCTTATTTTATTTTATTTTAAATATGGTTTGAGATTTCAAATGGAAGCATTAGTTAAATAATTATTCCAATTATCCCACTGTTAATCTCTTGTTAAAATGAAGTTGTTTTAATGAAATAAATTATCTTTTTCTCTCTAAGAATATATTGACATTTTTCCATTTACTAGGAAAATATTACGTGCTTCGCATGTGGTACTCATCACAATATTTTTAATTTTTTTTAATTTAAAAATAAAAAATGTTAAATAGATTATTTACTAGTTTATGAATCTTATTTTATGTGATATTCAAATTATTTTTCATAAATGAAAGTTCATTTTTCTGTTTTGGTTTGTTCCACATAATAAAAACACTTGTACATTTTGAGTCTTAAATTCAATTTGTCAAATTTTAAAAAAATAAACCATTATCATTCATTCGATTTAGTTTATATATTCATGAAACTTATAAACTATATTTAAAATTCTGCAAGCTATAATATTTTTTTTTTGTTTTAAAACTTAGCATAATAACTTAAATTTGTAAATTGAAATGAATTTTTAAAATAAATTATATATTTTTAAAAAATGGGGGAGGGGACTCATTTTTTGAGATGAAAGTAATTGGAAAGAAAAAGAGTACAAAGAAAAAAAAAGTTAGAAAAATATTAAATAAATTTACACACACAAAATCGGATTAAAAAAAGCATATAAAGACAAAAAAATAATAATAATTAAAAAAAAAAGAGAGAAACTAAAGAAAAAAAAAAAAAAAACCGAGTAAGATGAGTTTAGGACACAAACGCCCATTTATTTTTTCAGAAAGGAGCATAGACACTTTACTCGATATGCACTTACGCTTAAAGTGGCTTTAAGGAAAATGATCAAATAGGGTAATAATTATTTTCCTAAATGGCCAAGACCCCCTCTCACATTCAGGATAAGGTCCACTTGTTTTGTACTTGTAGGACTTGTTTAGTACAGAATAATTTATAATTTATTTGTTAATTATAATTTTTTTTTAAATTAAAAAATATTTATTGATTAACTTTTAAAAATAAATCAATAATATTATTATAATTAATCTATAAAAAAATTTCAAATTATTTTTTAAATTAATTTTTAAAAATAAATTATAATCATCAATAATCATTGTTATAAACACAGGGCCGTAGAATCTTGTAGAAATTTGGAGAAGGCTAAGAGATATGCATATTGCATGGTAGAAAGTGTATCACGGAAGTAAAAGTGACCAGAGAGAAAAAGTTGAAGTGGTGGGAGTATTTACTGTTGTTCATCTAAACTTACGTATATTTAGAATAAAAATGATAATGTAATTGACTTTTTATCATTTTTTAAATTAATTATCAAGAGTCATAATTATCATCTTTAATTCGTGTGTCTACCTTCAAAACGTTAATTATTATATAATAGAGGGAGTATTATTAGAATCCTATAACATGTTAAATATTCACTTTTCGCATTAATTAATCGGTGTTTGTTGGATTTGTCCAAATTTATAAAATGCACACAAATTGGATGTCTTGAGTAATGTGTGTGCTGCTTAAATGGGCTTCTTAATTAAATTAATAAGCCCATTATTAACTTGGTGTTTAACAAGAGGCCAAGGCAGCTACTTATCCGGAGAAATTAGGAGTCCAAATTTATTCTCTCATCTCATCTGTTGTCTCAAATTTAATTTAACGATTATATTGTATTTAAGTTTATTAACTGTAAAAAATTAATATAAATTTTATATATAATATAACTATTAAATTAAATTAAAATATCATATCATATAAAACAGAAAGTGAGACAACAGATTTTGGCTAGTAAATCAGTACTCTTGTCATTCAAAGTCACATGTGATGACCAAGTGCTTTTAGGATTCATACGCCTGCATGGCGGCTTATGTGTATTACACACCATCTAGTCCTAATAAAAATAAACTTAAGTATTATTTTTATTATCTCAAAATAAATAATTTAGGCTATTATTTTTAATTTCTAATTATTTATAATTTGTAATTAATTTTTTTATTCTCCTTTTGTATCACGTCAACTCTATATATATATTTTTAACTATATGGTCCATTTGCCAAGATAATATTGAAAAAAAAAATGTACTTTTTAAAAAAATTAATTTTTTTAATTTACATATTTTTTATGTTTTATTTATTTTTTGAAAAGGAGAGAGTAAAAAAACAAGAGATTCACGAAAGACTATTTGTAGAGAGTTGATGCTGAAACAAAGCAGAAGCGGCAGAAGAAAATTAAGGGAGTCGACCTTGTGTTCTATAATTGTGGAATAAATAAAGAGAGGTAATTTTGTACTATTTTAATTTATTATGTGAGTCTCAAATTTTATGGTATCAAATTTGAAAAAATTATTGTAAGCTTTACTATTATTGAAACAATAACATATTCGGAGGTTGACTCGTGATTTTTCCCTTTACGATTATCATATTAAATATTGTGTCATTTTATTTTGCTTGAATTAATTGCATATTATTGTTTATGAGGTTAAGCGGATCAATTGTTTGTTTGAGACATTATTTGTCTGGTTTTATAAACGTGGTCCATACTAAATATGTTGCTTAATCAGGACCCCATGTTTGTTAGCCAAAAATCTTGAGGCTTTTGTTTAGATGTAGGAAATCTTGTATTGGATAATGATCTTCAGAAAAAAAAAAATAAAAAAAAATAAATTAAATAAATAAAAAAGAGTAAAAGAAAAGAAAACTTAAGTGGTAAAAATAATTTTAGTGAAACCATATGTGGTAAATAGTAATTTATCCTTTTTTTTTTTTTTTTTTTTTTTTTTTAATAACATCCCAAACATGCATATTAAAAAATAAACTGTTATTTTTCTAACTTTTCTTTTATTTTTGGTCATGTAAACGAAGCCTGATAGATTCATAATCAAGCATAACTAACCTGTGTATTAAATAAATCCATGTGTGTTCGATAACCTAATACTATTATCTATAATCTTAAACCACTCCATAATATTGTCCTAATTCTATTTGCTCACGATAAACTTGAATTAGCCTCTTTCCCTCCCCCCTCTCTTTAATTTCCTTTCAATTTTAAATTGGTAACTTTATTCGGTTACAAATCACATATTGTTTTCTCATTTTAAAGCTTGCAGTCTAGTCTAAACAACGCACATATTTTAAAATAAATTTATTTTAATTAATAAATAATCCTTAAATTGTTTTAGAATAAGTTGTGCCAAATAGAACTTATATCTTTTATTCTATTCGTCCCAAAAAAAATTGGTTTGTTTTGAATTTTTTTCGTTAAATTGAACAATTCTAAAACTAATAATTCATCTTATGTATTTAAATATTCAAACAAAAGAAACTTGAATCTTATAGTACATTTGATTTAGTTTCTTGTGATTTTAGTTCACCGTCTATATATGTATGACATAATAATAACTTTGATTCAGAAAATAATCAATTTGACTAAAAAATTCAAACGATACTCATTTTTTTTTTTGGCAAAGGGAGTATTTGTTTATTTATCTATCTATATTATAAATTAGAAGGTAGCGACTTATGTTTTTCGTGGGATGTCCTCATAGGAAAAATAATTTTATAATGGTTAAAATTAATTTCTACCATTTAGATCAACTTGTAACCAAGTAAAACTTTTATTACCCATTTACTCTATTTTAAAATAGAGAAAAAAAAAAATAAAATAGCACATGTACATGTGTTGTAAGAAAACTATTTAAAATAAAGTAAGTTTTCTTCAAAGAAGTCGGTTCAAAGGCACAAAACTCAAAAGAAAAGAAAAGAAAAGAAAAATCAATTAATTAATTAATATATAAATAAATAAATAAACCTATACCTCTATAAATAAATCTATACCTCTTTCTATAAAAAATGATATAGAAGTTTAGGACGCGGCCCTCCTATGTTGTCACGTGTTCTTTTTTTTTTTTTTTTTTTTTAAATTTTTTATTTAAGAAATTTAATTAAAATTTTAAAATTTAAATTATAATATAAGTTTATAAAAGTTCAAAATTTAAATTTAATAAAATTTTATATGTAATTTATAACATCGATTTTGATATCAATTAAAATAAATAAATTTACTTTAAATTTGAATTTATAATTTGAAATAAGAGGATATTGATGTGATTCATAACTATTTTGTCTTTTAATTTTTTTTTTCTCTTGACATTATTCAACTGTTATTATTATATTAATTTTGATATTAATTAAAATAAAATAATTTTAAAATTTGAATGTAATAGTATTTTGTAATTTACAACATTAATTTTGATATCAATTAAAATAAAATAAATTTACTTTTAATTCAAATTAAAAATTTAGAATAAGAGTATATGGATGTGATTTATAACGCTTTTATCTTTTAGTGTTTTCTTCAACAACTATTATTGATAAATTTGTTATATTAATTTTGATATTAATTAAAATAAAATAAATTAATTAAAATTTAAATCTTCTAGACTTTTTGTCATGTTTTGGCCTTTTTTATTATTCTTTTTTATGGTTGTCCTTTCTCCATACTGTCATCTATCTATACTCTTTATTGTAAAAATGAATAAATTTTATGATACGTAATAGTATTTTGTATATAGTTTACAAAATTAATTGAAATAAACTAATTAATTTAAAATTTAAAATTTACGATTTCACAAATTTATTTAATTAAAACACAAATATATTTTCAATTTTAATAATATTATATAAAACATTGATCATAAATTCTTAGAATATTTATTTATATATTTTTGTTAAAAATATAATTTAAAAAAGTTTAATCAAAAAAAAATTATTATACTTACCACGCACAAAGTAAATGGTATTTTTCTAGGAAATAAATAAATAAAGAGGACACCTCGTTTAGGAAATGGGAGCTCGTTTGCATACAGAAACTCCCAAGTCCTTGTATTGCATTTCCAGAAAAATAATTTTTTATCATTGTATTCATATTTGATTTTAAAAATAGTTATCGAACTCAATTTTTAAAAAAATTGGTTACTATATTTCAATTTCGCTTTTAAACTGGTTACTCTATTTTATTTTCGTTTTTATTTCATTTTGTTTTTAAAATTCCGCTCATATGAGTGTTGATTGATATGGAGTCATCTTTAACACATATGCTGACATAGCGATTAAATGAAATCACATAATAACAACAAAAACCAAAAATTTAAAAATATCCACAATTCCATCTATTGTTTTTTATTTTTATTTTTTTAAATCAAATTAAAAAAGCATCACATCACTTATTAAAATGGTTAATTTTTTATTTGTTTATATTAAATTGAAAAATCATTATAACTCTTACCTAAAACAATCTTTTTTTTTATTATTAAATTAGAAAATTATCACAACTCAAACAAGCAAAAACTTCAAAACCATCAAACATATAAACAAAATATGATCATTTTTTTTCAACAACAGAGTAAGCTACCCAAAAGTAAAAATAAAAAACCAAAAAAAAAGAAAAGCCAATTTATTTACTATTTTTATTTTTCATTAAATTGGAAAATCATCATAGCTCTTATCCAAAAAAGCCAATTTTTTTTATTAAATTGGCAAAATTATCATAGCTCTATTACCAAAATGACCTTTTTTTTGTAGTTTACTCTATTATGGAAAATATTTTTTGGATCATATTTTGTTTATATTTTTGATGGTTTTGATTTTTTGGTTGTTTGAAATATGATAATTTTCTAATTTAATGCCAAAAAGAATAGTTGTTTTGGGTAAGAGTTATAATAATTTTTTAATTTAATGCAAAAAAATATAATTAAAAATTTTCTTGTTTTGGTAAAAGAGGGATGATGATTTTCTAATTTGATGCACACAAAAAGGGATGGAATAATGGAGATATTTTAATTTTTGATTATTATTATGTGATTTCATGTTAGCATTTTGTCATCATTATGTATTAAAAGATTATTCCATATCAACACTAATATGGACATAATTTAGAAAAAATAATAGAATGAAAATAAAATTAGAATAGAGTAATCAATTTGAAAATATAATTAGAATAGAATAATCAATTAATTTTTTTTTTTGAATTTGATAATTATTTTAAAAATCATGTACGAGAAGAGTGAATTTTTTTTTTCCATTGCATTTCTAGGTGTGTTTGGAAACGAAACATGCGTCGGATAAGAAAGTGCGCACGTTATAAAACGGGTCTCATCACATCCTGCGCAAATTAGGGTTCCTCCATAAATCAATTACCCTCCTCCCTTTTTCCCTCTTCTTTTGGACCATCATTCCAATATGCTGGGAGTCATTAATGAAGACATTCGTCTCTGTATATGATCACTGTAAGTCTGTAAGTTATCACAGTCTCATTTCTTGTTTTCCCTTTGTATCTGATCATTTCCATTGATTTGCTCTGAGAATGTGCTAGAGAGTTGATAATTTTAGCTGCTTTAGCTATTATTGAGCAGTGCAAGTATATTACCATTTGTTATATTAAATGAATTAGTTAAAGGTAATTTTTTTTTGGGTAAATAAAGATAATGTAGATTGTGTATCATTTGAATTCTGTGTAAATTATAATATTGTTTAATTGAATTTGGTGATCCTATCTAAGCAGACTCTATCTGGTAATGTCGAAGCTTTTAATAGTATTTTAGCTTTTGTTATGTTAAGCTTCAAGAAGAATAGTAAAGCTACATTGCTATTTGGCTTCATTGGTGCTTGGGGGAGCTTAAACTATTTTGTGGCAGGACAAATATAAAGCCTGCTAAGATTTACTGCTATGTTTTACTCTATTGATTTTTTAATTTTCCTTATACTATGCTAATTTTTGTAGGGATTTTACATTCGATGCAAGAAATTATAAAAATAAATTAGTTCACGTAAGAAAAAGTCATATATTTTGAAGGTATACACTTCCATAATTCAGAGAGTCTGGCCTTTATTGATTCCTCCCACCTTGTTACACCCAATTATTCTTAGTTATATTGGACAAACACTTGATTGGAAGCGTATTGATCACATTTGCAGGATTTTCCACAAGTATCAGGTACATGTTCTAAATAGGATCTGAAAAACTCATCAAAGTTTGATTTTTTTGATAGGGTGCATCAAGGAATATAAATTGGATATGAGAATCTAGAGAATCTAATTGATTCGAAGTAATTCTAGCATTGGATAAATATCAGTATTGAAACAAATGTGAGCATACATAGAAGTATTCAGGCTTAGCAAAAATTCTCTCACAGCCTTAAAAGTTACTACTGTTTATATTTAAGTGTTTGTATATTTTTTTTCCACTCATAATCCTTTTATGTTGATTTGAAGTCGTTAAAGATTTTGCAGTTTGAAAATTTGATGTTTGGAAAAAATAAGGTAATGGTATTGTCACTTAAAAATAAGTGTGAGGCACTCTACTCTTGAAATTGTCTTTCCCTTTCCCTAAAAATGGAAGTTGCTAGAGATTTTATTTGAGTGTCATATAAGTACCCCTTTATAAGTCTCCATAAGAAAAGGAAAAATACAACGCAAGTGTAGACTGTAGACTGCCCCCTTCTGTCTGCACTGCCCCATGGGTCAGGCTTGTCAGCCCAGATAACCTGTCTCCGACTATGGGAGTTTAATTGATATTTTACCAGTATTGAGGTACCAGTTTAAGGCAAGATAGAACTGTTATTCAACCATTTTTACCTTAGTAGTGTGAGATAGAACTGTGCACAGATATTTCCCTTCCTCTCATACTCTTGTTTAACATTCAGTCAAGGTTTTACTGTAATGGACCTTTGCACTATGAGCATGTCTTCTATGAGAGTGATTAGAAATCAACCATAATATTGGGATATATTATTATACTAGGACCACTTACCAGGCCACATCCAACCACAATGTTGAATGTCATTTCAAATGCGATCTCTAAATCCATTTTCATTTTACTCTTTATGTTAGGTTCTCTTGTTCTCTTGTGCTGCTTCTAAACTGGGATATGCTTTCATGTGTAATTATGTCTATTTATTGGACACGATATTGCTGTTTCGTTTCTAGTATGAGCTTATTATATGACAATCATCTTAAGAGGTGCTAGAGTCCTACATTTTTATGAAAATAGAAGGCATATCTATTTATGCATTCCCTTAATTTCTTGGATATTCATTTTTTAACGGAAATGTTCCATTACTGAGGATAGATTTTTGTTGAAACATTCTGACTGTTTTCGTTATGTGGTAAGGAACCAAACTGTTTTCGTTTGGCCTTTAACTGGATATATAGAAGGCTATGATGACTGAAGAGACTGGGCAGATCATGGTGAGTTTTGATGATCAGTTGGATCAAAAATCTATGTCTTTTGATGAGAGAAGCAGCACAGAGGAATCAGCTGATGAAACCAGGCTCTCCTTAGAAACCACAAATGCGATTCCTTATATGGGGCAAAGATTCAATAGTCATGATGATGCTTATGAATTCTATAGTGAATTTGCCAAGATAAGTGGTTTTTCTATCCGTCGCCACCGGACAGAAGGCAAAGATGGGGTTGGCAAAGGGCTTACGAGAAGGTACTTTGTCTGCCACCGTGCAGGCAATACTCCTGTCAAATCCTTAAACGAAAACAAACCTCAAAGAAACAGAAGGTCCTCACGGTGTAATTGCCTAGCTTACATGCGAATAAGCAAGACATCTGAACTGGGAGCACCGGAATGGCGAGTCACAGGATTTGCAAACAACCATAATCATGAACTCTTAGAAATTAACCAAGTTCGTTTTCTTCCTGCATATCGCACCATCTCTGATACAGATAAGAGCAAAATTCTCATGTATGCTAAAACAGGAATTTCAGTGCAACAGATGATGAGGCTCATGGAGCTTGAGAAGTGCCTGGAGCCTGGATATTTGCCTTTCACAGAGAAGGATGTTCGAAATTTACTTCAATCATTTAGGAAAGTGGATCCGGAGGATGAAAGCATAGACTTACTGAGGATGTGCAGAAACATCAAGGACAAAGACCCCAATTTCCAATTTGCGTTTACTCTTGATTCAAACAATAGATTGGAGAATATTACCTGGTCATATCCCTCATCAATCCAGTCATATGAGATTTTTGGGGATGCTGTGGTGTTTGATACAACACACCGCTTAACTGTGTTTGACATGCCTCTTGGAATATGGGTCGGAATGAATAATTATGGTATGCCTTGCTTCTTTGGCTGTGTGCTTCTAAGAGAGGAAAACATGAAATCGTACTCCTGGGCTCTGAAGGTAAAGGCTGAAAATTTTATATGTTCTTAAATCAATTTATTACTTATCAAATAGAAAAATGTCTTAAATCAACTTCTCTGGTATTCAGTTTTACTTGGACCGGCCAACAATTATTTATTCCTTGTAGCTGAAACAATGGTATTTAAGATTTATAGAAAAGTCCAGAATTAATTGGACAAATAACATGTTGTGGATGATGAGAATTGTTCCTGTTGTTCTTTTTCCATGGCTAAAACAATTTAAGCTAATAATTACATCCTAAATGGTTTTACAAATTGTAATAATCCTCTATAGCTTCAGGCATTTGGTTCTTCTGCAGAAAATATCCTGGATAGAATTGTAACTAAAAAAAGCAACGAAGGGTCTACTACTAATAGGTCCTACTTAACACTTCCAAGTGACGAGATGGTATCCTGGTCTTAATTGTAGCATAATATTTTAAATAAAGAACATTATGTTAGTACTACTAGCTGTTGTTTCAGGGTTGTCCTATTTGTGTTATTTTGTTCTATTGAATGTGAGTTATTATAAAGGGAAGTTTAGCTTAAAATTGATACCTGCCTTTTTATTTTTTATGTTGATATATTTTTTTCATTTACTGTGTGTAAAAGGCATTCTTAGGTTTCATGAATGGGAAGCCTCCTCAAACAATGTTAACTGACCAAAATATGTGTCTGAAAGAAGCGATATCAATGGAAATGCCGACTACTAAGCATGCCCTTTGCATTTGGCTGATCGTCGCGAAGTTCCCATCTTGGTTTAATGCTATTCTGGGTGAACGTTACAATGAGTGGAAGGCCCAGTTTTATCGACTATACAATCTAGAGGTAATTGAGGATTTTGAAATGGGCTGGAGAGACATGGTTACTTCCTTTGGGCTTCACAATAACAGGCATATAGCAAGTTTGTTCACGTTGAGGGCTCTTTGGGCATTACCATACTTGAGAAGCCATTTCTTTGCTGGAATGACCACAACTGGTCACTCAAAATCCATCAATGCTTTCATCCAACGGTTCTTGAGTGCACAAACAAGGCTTGCGCACTTCGTAGAGCAAGTATGTTTTCTATTCTTACTGCTTTAATTTAGAATATGCTTGTAGGCTGCAATAAGGCATCTGCGTTACCTGAAGATATAAGACCTATGGTAATGCTTAGGCTTTTCGTGGATATTAACAGTAGCTAGACTCTTATTAATGGCAAAATATATATTGGATTATTCCACTCTATGATTATTTAAGACTGTTTACCTGAGGCAGTCTTAACCTTAAAATCTTTTGGAGAGATTAGATAGGTATCTGGTATTTTTCTTCAATCTCTACTAATCACCTAGACTCTTCTAAGTTGAATACTATAAACAACACCATGTTATTAGAGCTTCGGCCTACGAGTTAGAATATCTGAAGCTGTAGTTTGTGATGGCCAGAAGTTCCAGTGTTGTCAAAAAAATGAAAATAAAAATCCAGGAGTTATGTGGCAATCTTCAATAAAGAGTCCAGATTTGAAAGTTTCACACTGTCACTATATGCGTAATATTGGCAATACAATCTAATCAAGAAAATATTAGAATTAATTTGCTTCCCTGCTACTACTGACATACTTTTCCAAAATAGGTAGCTGCTGCTGTAGATTTCAAAGATCAAGCAGGAGAACAACAAACAATGCAACAGAATCTCCAAAACATTTGCCTGAAAACCGGGGCCCCCATGGAATCCCATGCCGCCTCGATTCTCACTCCTTTTGCATTTTCTAAGCTCCAAGAACAATTCATTTTGGCTGCCCACTATGCATCATTTCTGATAAACGATGTTTATCACGTTAGGCACCACACAAAACTCGAGGGAGGACGAAATGTGTATTGGGTCCCACGGGAAGGCATCATAAGTTGCAGCTGCCATCAGTTTGAGTTCTCCGGAATCCTTTGCCGGCATGCCCTTCGAATTCTCTCAACCGGAAATTGTTTTCAAATCCCAGAAAGGTATCTTCCGCTTAGGTGGCGCCGCATCAGCAAGCCACCTCCCAAGCTTCTGCATACGAATTTGAGTGATCATGCCGAAAGAGTTAAGTTATTGCAGGGTATGGTATCAAATCTTATTACAGAATCTGGCAAGTCAAAAGATCGACTCGATATTGCAACAGAGGAAGTTTCCATCCTTTTGTCTCGAATAAGAGATCAGCCGCTATCCCCTACAGGTACAAGAGATATCTCCTCTGTAAATCGGATTCTTTGATTTTTAGGTGATATAGCATACAGTCATATGCTAAGAATTGTTGTAGAAAGTAATATGTTGGGGAAGAGTCTTCCTTTTTGTCCAGGGTTGTTCGATGGCTTGCAGCTGAAACTCTCTGCTGGATATTTTTGTATTATGTGATGAGATCACAATAGCATACATATGGGGATGTCATATTAGAACATAATCGAATGTACTAGATGTTCCTAGTCTGATCTGTAAAATAATATCTATAGAAATGCCAAAATTTATTACATTTCCACAATTCCACGTGTGTTTTTGCTTGTTCTATGAGGTGTCCTGGTGGGTCCTCTGTCCTCTCATAATGTGAGAGAGTAACTTGTATAACTAGCAAAAACACTTGAGGAAATAATGGTTCTCTTTTCCTGTCTTTATATTGAAAGTTGAATACAAGCGGATTTTTGCAATGCCTTCCTTTTTTTGTACTTCTAACACAAGAAGTGAGCTGCATGTACATTTTAACACGTTATATATCTTTTATTTATTTATAAGCTATAAAATTATAAATTAAAACAATAAGGCCTCCATGGGAGGTAGGATGATTTTTCCGAACAAAGAATCATCAAACTTTTTACTTATGTATCTAATTTGCTGCACTATTATTAATTTTTCACAAATCAATAATTCCCCTCTTCAGCAAAAGGGTTACTTTATCAACTTTTTAAAGTCAAAAATTTTAAATTATTATTATTTGTAAGAATTTTTAAAATAATAAATTTTATGACTAAATAGTAATTCTTAATAATTTACAATATCCATAGTTATATTAATAGCTACAAAAAATTTTGATTTGTTTTATACGGTATAGGAGCATGTGGTATAGGTGAAATGTACGCATGGGGTGCGAAATACAAAATTGTTTTAAGAAATAAATAGTATAATTTTAAATTGAGGTCAAAAAATGGTCAACTCAATTTCCCGGCGAAAAAACTTGGTCTAGTCGGTCAAAAAGTAACAGAATGGTGGAAACTAGAACTTTTTAGAGGGGAGCGGTTACGAAAAATAAAATTTTGGGATCAAAACAAAAAACATAAAAATTTAAGGGTCACTTTTACAGTTTGCAGATAATATTTTAAGTAGTAACCACGGTAAATCGTTTGGCTAGCAGTTAAAACCTGTAATCAGCATTTTTATCTCTATTCCAACGGTTTCCATTCTTTCCATTTCTCAGTTGGTGCTTAGCTTTATCTCCCGATTTTGCCCGCCGGAGTTTCGGTGACCCGGTCTCATCTCTATCTATTCCACCACAAACTTTGACCCGTTACTTCTCCCATATCGGTAAGACTCGTGCCTTCAGTAATTTGACTCACTGATTCAACCAAAATTAACCCTTTTATCATTTCATGCGTTTGTTCTTTTTATTCTGAATTTACTTCGAATCCACGCCGCATACGCAATTAAGCAAACAATTTAGTTGACCCCCATTTGATTTTCATGACTTTGCATTTTAATTAGCATTTTGATCTTTTTACATCATTCTTACCTGATGGTTGGTGCTATATGTTTCGGTGTTTCATAAAATGAGTCACATTCCCGTAAAGAAAAAGATTAAATAAATAAAAAAAAAAAAAAAAATCCATAGAAGCAGTATCGTTTCCAATAACGATATCATAAAATGGTACAATATCTTTTAAGTTAACATCACAATCTAACTAACATGCCAGCACCACTAAGCAACAATTATATTAAGGGTAAACATGAGATAAAAATGTATCCTTAAGCTTAAAGTTTGTAAATTTTGCATATAAGACTCATTTTGTAAAATAGAGGATTGTTATTTTCTGTGATCTTAAAGATTTATTAAACATGTCTTGCTGGGTTCTCATTTTTTTTTTATATGAACTACAGTGTATATATAAGGTTGAGTTCCATTGATTATGACTTCCGTTTTATTTTATTTTTTTCTGATAAGTGATTATGACTTCCATTTTTTAAATGGTTTCTTTGTTTTAAGTTTTATGGGGTTTACAAATATTGTTTATTTTTTTGCAGTGTTGTAAGGCTAGCATTGCTTGCTGCAAAATGCATCCCCCTTTAACGTTACACAGGCACCCAATGTGTGTCGAAGTAAGTTCATCTCCTTGCTTATCTTGTGTTTCTAATTAGTAGATTAGTTCACTCAGCATTACATTTTTTCTCCACAATGCATTGAATTTGCTAGTAGTTGGTGATAGCAGGGATTACCTCAAAAGCTTTAGTCTTTGATATGCTATCTGTGTAAATAAGAAATTTTCAAAGTTCCGATCGTTTAATTTGTTTTCAAGTATATGTTTGACCTATCTAATCCGTGTCTAATTCTTCCATTGAGAATCATTTCAGTGTGTTGGGTTGACAGTACAGAATGGTGTAAAACCTCCTGCACATGATTGAATCATCTTCCAATCAACCACTTGAATAGTTTCTGTTGTGATTTTAATATAAGTTACAGATTTTCAGGATTGAAATTTTATAATATTAACTAAGAAGAGAAAAAGGTAGATACAATGTGATGTATCTTTTAGGATCAATATTTTTAACAAAATGATGTCGTTTTGTTACAAATTTATAATAAAACAAAATTGCTTTGTCTAAAAATGCTTATCATGCAATCTTCCAGTGTACAATGCGGTATACCTACCATGTTCCCAACTAAAAATATGCTCTCTAAAAGTGTAACAATTGTCACTATATTTACCCAAAAAAACAATTTTTAGTATAAAATGAGTGATTTGGTTACTGGCTTTGTAAAACTCTTTTACATGGACATTATGCTGAAAGTTAATATAAAGATTTGGATTCTGCATAACTTATATAGAAAAAGAAATAGTGGTTTCCAATTTGGTTCTTACTTATCAGGTATAACTTGGTCAGGTTTATCTATTATCCCGTCTGTCCAACTTATATTTTCTTAATTTCCTTTTTGGTTTGTCCATATTCATTGTGTCCTCTTTCCTTTTTCATACTATTTTTGGGTATATTTTTTCGATACTACCCACACTTTTTTTTATTGAAAATGATAAGCATTTTCTTGGAAACGCAAGACTCATTACTCTACTCAACTATCTTTTTTTATTTAATTTATCCTTTTACCCACTTCCTTTATATATGATGAAGGGTATTGTAGAGAATTTTTATCTTTTCTTAAGTAAGCGTGCATTTTCTAATTAGGACAATATAAGTTGAATGGAGGGGGTAATTACTTTTGAGAGTTGGGATCGAGGGATAGTTCAGGTTGTTAATACTTCTTTTCTAAATCCAAGTTCCATTGTAGAATACTACAAGTATTAGAAAAGGGTTTGGATATCTGTAATACCATCCTAAAATATTAAAAATGGAACATTAAGGGGTGAAGCTACGGGGGGCACATTAAAAGAAGCTATGGTTGCCTTATGTCGTAACATCTGATTCATTGGATTTAAAAGGTGGTTGTGTTCCCATCTTTCTCTTCCACGACTTCGGGATAGGATTCCATTTCTAGCTCGTCGTGGGCTCCAGTTATGGACCTTTTAAAGGAGTAAGATTTCAGATGTTCATAGTGATTGGCCCTGCAATGCTTCATTAACTTTTCTAGTTTTCTTTCTTCTATCTAATCAAGTTCTTCTTTTATAACAAATAATATTAGTTGTGTTTATCTTTTTCGATTAAGGTTGCCACGGTGCATTCACTTTATGACTAATATTTTTGCTTAAAATATTTGGATGATAGTTAGAGGTTTTATTATTACTATTTTATTTCATTTTTCATTGGTACGTATGAATGTATGATGCAAGTGATAAATGGTCAACACATACAAATTGTAATCTTCCTGATTGATGCAATCCAGATTATTGAGCAGTTCCAAAAGTGTCATCTAGACCATCCTGTTGGGAAATTTTTTGGTGACTGCACAGATATGAAGATAAAGCTTGACCGTTGTTTCCGGCAGGAAGTAGGTTTTCGTTTTCATTGTCTTTCTTAATTTTTCTGGTTGAATTTTAATTACACAAACCTCACAATATTTTCCTTTGCAGAAAGCTGTGAAGCCAAAAGCAAATTTTGAAGAGAGTAAGAAACTTAAAGAGGTGTTAAGAGCTCAGAGGAAAGAGACGAACTTGGCACAAGCTTAGCTGGTGGTAATGGAAGACACTGTTGCCTTTTGAAAATTTTATAAATAGTAAAGATATATTTTCATTTCATATTTATCCCCGATGTGGTGGCCTGATGATAAACTTGAAGACAATGTGTCATTTTGTAATGTCATCAAACAAAAAAGAAAAATAAAAATGTTATTCATTTTCCGGAATGAGTGTAGTTTTGAGAAGTTGAGATAAAGACTCTTGACATCATAAACAAATACATTAATAATTGTTTAATTAACATCCTCTCACATTCTATATGTTGGAAACTTTTTCATGTAACATTAGGGAATACTTAATAATTCGTACTTCCATTATTTTTCAAATTACACAAGACTTGATAATTTTAAACACACACACACACGTGTGTGTGTGTTTCTCTCTCTCTCTCTCTCTCTCTCTCTCTCTCTCTCTCTCTCTCTCTCTCTCTCTCTCTCTCTCTCTCTCTCTAT
>JAUMHB010022608.1:0-14224 GCA_032359685.1 Pittosporum tobira
AAAGGATATATAGCAAAAGGACATCATTTCCTAATATTGAAAAAAATAAATAAATTAAAAAAAAATATTTTAAAAAAAATATTAATTCGATTAATTACGTAATATTGTATCTATGGTAAACTCTATAACTATATTTTTAACATGTTACCATTAGTGATCCCCCATGTAACAGCAGTCGTAAAGTCAGTGGCCTCAGAACTTAATGCTATTGTCGGTCCGCAGAGTCCACAAAGGGAAAAGTATGGATCATCTTCCTTTCAGTCAATTTTTATTTGCATGCTTTTATTATGTCATGGGTTATTCACAGTTGTTAAATTTTATCTTCATTCAAAATGAGTCATATTTTAAAATTTCACAAATTTTATCGATACAATATTATTATGTATTTGTCCTTAAATTACAATAATTATATTTAATTAATGAGACATGCTGGTAAAATTATATTATTTTAATTTTAAAAAATATATTTTGTAAGACAGAAAAAATATTTTATAAAAATTTGAATCATTCCAAAGTGAAGATGATTTCTTTTATTTTTAGTATTCATGGTCAATTAGTTTATTTCATGCATTTTTATTTATTATGTAGACTAGTTTAGTAGTTTAGTTTGATAAATTTTATATTAAATTGATTTAAGTTAGGATTAAAATTTTATAATTTAATATTTGAAAATTTAATAATTGACTTTTGCTAGGGTTATAATTTTAAGTTTTCAAGTTCATGTAAGGAGAAATATTAATGTGTAGGTATCTATAAATATTATCTTATGATGTACTTCAAAATATATATCTTATTATAAATTTATTCAATAATAATTAAAATATTTTCTCTATGTGGATTCAAGATTCTCTAATAAATTATAAAATTTGTCAATTATAACGACACGTAATGTTTCAAACCACTTTCAATAACTAAATAGCTACTCATATCCGACTTTTTTTCCCACGTGGTAGGTGCATTAAGTGAGTTGTAATGATCGTGCATTTGGATTATGTACGACGAAAATATTAATTTTCGGTAATTAAAATCCACTAGGAATTAATTAAAATTTATATAAAATAATTAAAGGTCCAAGAAATTTTTTTTGGGGTGTAAAGGTCCAAGAATTATGGACTGCTCCCAAAAGGTTCATGCCAAAAAAGGCAATACCCGGAGGAGGTACCATAGGCAGAGCCTTCCTCGATGTTTGCGTCATTAAAATGTTTAGATTTCAGAAATTAACCATACCCTCTGCCGAGCAATTATTTTCTTTCTTTGCAATTTAATTATGCTTGCCCTTAAGTTTCAAATAAAGGGTAGTTGAAATCGATTGATTTTGTAATTAATAGTATAAGATATTTTAATTGCATAATTTTTATTTTTACCAACGAAAAATTGACAAATTTGTGAGAAAAAATCATAGATATTGTGAGCATATTCTTATATCTTAATTTAATCCTTACTTTTTCCTCAATTAAAAACATATACTCCATCAATTCCAAAATAATATTTTTTTTAAAAGATAAAATTTATTTTAAAATAATTGTCATTTGTAATTTTTTAAGAGAGCACAATATATATTTTCCTATATTACTCATAATTTCTCTCATATTTTTAAGATATTTTAATTTTTTTTTTTTATCTTTTGTTCATAATTTTTAATAAATAATAAAATTAAAATTAAATACTAATATTAATATTAATTATTTGTCTTAATATATGTGTATCAATTTAAAACGTTAATTAATATAGAACGAAAAATATATTTGTGAGGATATTGTTAGTACAAGAAAAGCAATAAAACTTTATAAAACTGAAAAGTTATCAAAATGGGGGCAGTTAGGCATTGAATTAATGATCATCTCTCACATCCAACACCTCCCATTTGCAGCATATCAAAGTTATGGGCATTAATTTCCTCAATTTGATGAAGAAAGATGTGACTTGGATGGGCCAATGATCCCACCCTATCCAGCCACTAACCATATAATGTGACACCTCATCAAACTGTAAAACTAAATTACCCCTTTGCTGAAATAGATCATTCAGATACACAGACCATAATCGCGTCTAGTTCTACTTAAAAAGTCTTTGACATCGCTTCTGAATCAATATCTGAACAGTTCTAATTTTAGACACAATATATGTAAAGAGTAATAGTAATTTTCATTCTAAAAAGATCAATTTTGAAAATAAAATTACAATAATTTTTGTAGGACGATGAGAATATTTTGTTTTTATTTTAGGGAAAAATTGGGTGCATGCAGTATGATTTGTTTGCTTGCAAAAGTAATCCATCCATCTTATCCTCATTTTGGCAACTTCTTGTGTGAAATAGTATGTATGTGTTGGAGACGATGACATCCATCCACTACTTTTTTATGTCCCAAATTAACTTTGGATCACGAAAAATGGTTTGAGATCAAATCGGTTTTATGTTGCTACAAATTTGTTCATCATGCTGCATCTCCTGTTAAGTTGAAGAATTTAAACGCCTAGTAACTAGTGTTTTTTTTTTTTTTTTTTATTTATTGTGCATTAAATGTGTTATACTTAATACAATATATAATTTATTTTAAATATACTAAAACAAATATTATTAAAATAACTTATTTTAAAATAAGTTATTTCTCATGTGTTGAAAATGATGATTTTAATTTTTAACACTTTTCTAACACGAATTTTAATATGCTTTTAAAGCACGTGTGTGTGTGTGTGTGTGTATATATATATATATATATATCATATTTCTTAATAAATTAAACACATAAAAAATATATTGTGTATAAATGTATTTTTAAAGTGTCATAAAATTTATATTAAAAAAAAATCAAAAAATTTGATCATTCTTTTCAGGACGGACGAAGTATGAGCGACCCATTCCACTTCACCTTTGAGGTAGCAGTGATTTATTTTGCTGTGTATTCAGTATACTGTTTAAGTCGTCAAAGTCGTTCTTCATTATGATCTCATGGCCTGCATTGCTTCTTAACTTTGTCCTTATTTCTGTGTCATTTTTCAATATCAAGGAACAAATCGTATAGAATTAGCTAAATCAATTCATAAATCGGAAGATCGATAGTGGAATGTTTGTTAGGACATAAAAAATTCAAATTAAAAATAAATAATTCATCACTTTTGCATGCTTTGGATTCAAGTTTTTTTTTTTTTTTTTTGGGAATAAATTCGGGGCGCCTAATATATTTATTGAAGCAAATGTGTAAACATTTACCCTTGTTTTTGACCATTCCCCCGGGGGCCATGAATTATTGCCCTGCTAGTTCGGGCTAACGTGTTTGCCAACTTAACATAACCCCGATTACAATAGTTATTACACAATGACATTTAATGTTATTCCTGAAATGTCCTTATGGCAATGAACAAATTACAGATTGATGCCATTATCACGGGGCTTTGTCCTGGACGCTACAAGTACAATTTTTTTTTTATCATCTTCTAACCTAATAATGCATAAAATTAAAAAAATAATAATAATTATTGGAAAACGAGTAAAAGTGTGACTGTAAGGGGTGTGGATCACATAAAGTTTTCACAAAATTTCATAAAAAAAAAAAAGACCATTAGGGAAGAACCTTAAAAACGCGTTTCAAATCCGACCTCATCGCCACCTTGTACCCAATCACAGAATGCCATGTGTGAAGATGCCCATTACGCGGCTTCTCCGTACATCCACCTGTCAATTCCAACAACTCCAAACCGAATTCCACTTCACTCCCTCCTCTTCTGCCATTTTTCTCTCATTCACCCGTTAACTGGTTGCACCTTGCAATATTGAAAAATAAACTTACAGTAACAATTTTTAAAAAAAAAAGTTGCAACTTAAGTGTTAAAATATTACTATAATGATTATATTTATTATTAATACTGATAAATTTGGTAAGTCTCATTTTAAGTATGTATGTATTAATCACAAAATAGTGTATTGTCCAAGTTTACCTTTACATATTTATTATAAATTAAAATTTGGTATGTTTTATTTTAAGTATGCATTGGCCAAAGTTCTCCAGTCCAGGACTTACACAACTTTGTGTCTAAGACATGCCTAAAATAATACATACCAAATTTAATATTAAGAAATAACATTTAAAATATTCTACTAATATTCTAAGACAATGAATTTTATTTAGAATATTCTTCTAATATTATTTTATTGAATATAGGAAAAAAAAAAAAAACCCTTCGGACTCATGATATATATACACGTTCTATGACTACATATGTTGATTTTTTAACTTTTTTTTTGGGGGGGGGTCTCTTTTTTAGCAATATTGGTAGTTATATGTGTATATGTTATTGTCTTGTATATACTACAGTACATTATAAATTCGTATTAAATAATTTTTTGATGCATATTAACTTATGCAAGTATCATAATCTACCAATATTAGCAGCCCAAATTTTAAGATACAGAGGAAGTAAATTCTTCCATTTAAAAAATAAAAAATAATAAAATAATAAATTACTTCATCTGAATTAATTCTTCATGATATGGTATGAGTCAAAATATGTTATTCCAAATCTATTTCAATAGTTGTATTGTATTTAATTTATTAACCGTAAAAATTAATTATAAATTTTATATTCAACACAATCGTTATATTGGATTATGACGATATCTAAGACAACAAATTTGGATTCATGTGTTATGCACGCGTAAACATTAATTAGTGCTTAACAATGAAATGCGTAGGATATTTCGCTAATAAAACCTTTCCCTCTTGAATCTTGATACACCAAATGCCAAAAATAATCCGCAGTAACGTACTCGCTGCCAAAAATGTAGGAACTACCAAATGGTGAGAAAGGGTGGTAAAACCGTGCAAGGGTCAAGCAGATCTGTGTGTCAAGGTGATTTAATACTCGTTTGGTATTATGAACCTAGCGTAATAAACAATTATAAAATCTTCAATAAAATGAAAAAAAAAAAATTTAAATTTAAATTAAAATAAACTGCAAACTGAAACTTTACCGAACAAGTCCTGAAATTAAATTAAAATCTACCAAACAAGCCCTTAATTTGAAAAACCCTATTATTACAGGGCCCAACTTCTCCTAAGCTTTTCACTATATATTCCTCACCTCCCAGCCCCAAAAATCCCACCAACGTTCATTCTCTCTCTCTCTCTCTCTCTCATACTCACACTAAAATAATGAACTACCTTAAGCATATCCCTCTTCTCTTCCTCCTCTTCTCCTCCTCCCTATTCTTCACTTCATGCGTCACTGTAAGTTTACTTTATCTGATTTTCAGTCCTATGTGTACAATTATACAGGCACTAATTATATTTTAATAAATCATAACAATCACTAATCGCTGATTTATCCACTAATCTATCATTATTGATTTCAGAATAGTTATATTGCCTTTCTTGTCATCTATCTAGTCATTCGATTTTGTTGTGTAAATGCAGGTGGGTTTCGCCGGAGCGGGCCGGAAGCTACTTGATTCGGCAGCCGGAGAGAACCCATTTACGCCAAAAGCGTATCTCACCCGTTACTGGAAAAAGCAAGTCTCAAATGACTTGCCTAAACCAGCTTTCCTTTTCAACAAAGCATCCCCATTGACCGCAGTCGAGTCGGCGACTTTTTCGAAACTCGCCGACCAAAACGCCCTCTCCACGCAGCTCCCGTCGTTCTGTTCCTCGGCAAAGCTTCTCTGCTTCCACGATGTATTGCCGAGTCTCGAAAAGCACAACGACAACGTCGACTTCAGCTCCTACTTGGACTACAATGACCAGAACTTCACTAATTATGGAACGCTCAAAGGCGGCGGCTCCGACTCGTTTAAAAACTACTCCGATGGTCAAAACATCCCCATCAACACGTTCCGGCGGTACGGCCGTGACTCGGTGGGCCACGACACCAAGTTTTCCAATTATGCCCCTGACACCAATGTTGCCGACCAGGAGTTCAACTCTTACGCCGCTGGTTCTACAGGCGGCACGAGCGGCTTCAACAACTACAACCCGCAAACTAACGTTCCCGACCTTAAATTCACTTCCTACTCAGCCGACAGCAACGGCCAAGCGCAGACTTTCACAACTTACACCGACCAAACAAACGCCGGCCAGGAGTCCTTTTCAAGCTACGGTAAAGGCGGCAACGGGCAGCCCAATAATTTCATCAGTTACGGAAAAGACTCGAATGTAATTGGGTCGAGTTTTTCCGGGTACGGGCAAAATGCAAACGGGGTAGCCGACAATTTCACTTCGTATGGATTTAACGGCAATGTACCAGAAAACAATTTCAAGAATTATGGTGACACTGGCAATGGTGCTGTAGAAACTTTCACAAGTTACAGAGATCAGTCCAACGTTGGTGATGATTCATTCCAATCTTACGGTAAGAACGCTAATGCTGCTAAGGCTGACTTTACGAATTATGGGCAGTCATTTAATGAAGGTACCGATAAGTTTACCGGATATGGTAAAAAAGGTTCGTTTTCTGATATCGGGTTCAAAGTGTATGGTGTTAACAATACCTTTAAGGATTATGCTAATAAGAAGGATGTGTCATTCGCTACATACCAGCAAAAAGGGTCTGCTCAATTGGCTTCAATGAAGGAAAGTGGCAAAGTTGTAAATAAGTGGGTAGAGCCGGGTAAGTTTTTCAGGGAGAAAATGCTGAAAAGCGGGACCGTTATGCCAATGCCGGATATTAAAGATAAGATGCCACAAAGGTCGTTCTTGCCTCGGATGCTATCGTCCAAATTACCGTTCTCGACTTCCAAACTCAGTGAGTTGAAGAAGATTTTTCACGCGAGTGATAACTCGACTATGGCTGATATACTGACCAACACGTTGACAGAATGCGAGCGAGCACCAAGTCGGGGTGAGACCAAACGGTGCGTTAGTTCAGCGGAGGATATGCTCGACTTTGCCACCTCAGTTTTGGGACGCAACGTCGTCGTTCGGACCACAGAGAACACTAAGGGATCAAAGGGAGATATCTTGATTGGATCAGTCAAAGGAATCAACGGTGGTAAAGTTACCAAGTCAGTTTCATGTCATCAGAGCCTGTTCCCATACTTGGTCTATTACTGCCATTCGGTTCCCAAAGTTCGGGTTTACGAAGCGGATATACTTGATACCAAATCCAAGGCCAAGATTAATCATGGTGTAGCCATTTGTCATGTGGACACGTCGGACTGGAGCGCGAGCCATGGAGCTTTTGCAGCATTAGGGTCGGGTCCTGGGAAGATAGAGGTGTGCCACTGGATCTTTGAGAATGACATGAATTGGGCCACTGCTGATTGAATGGCTAACCATGCCTAAGCTGTTGGGTTATTCATCGTTAATTATGTTTTTTTTTTATAATTTTCTTATGGTTTAGTTTAGTGACATGTTTATCTATTTTCTCCTCATGCTGAGGACAGACCTATGTAAGAGGAGATGAAGTTCTTTCTCTTACAATTAATTATTATTATTATTATTATTATTATTATTATGTAATATCTTCATCATGTAACGTATTGGTCTGATATTATTTACGTTTTTTAATTTTTTTTAATTTTTAAATATTTAAATTATTTGGGAGTATATTTTATTGAAACCCCCATAATTAATTGATGCTGATGTTAGTTGTAAGTTGTTACCTGTTTAGGTTTTATGTGAGCTAATAATGAATGTGATGAGAAAAGAACAAACGAGGACCAAACGAAAAGCTTTAGAACGAGAATGGAATATGGATAAAGCAGGATCCAACTGGAAAAAACCTCTGAACGAGACTTCCTCCGTCACAACATTAGAAAATATTTTTGAATTCTATCTAATTATAGTTATTTAAAAATGTTATTTTAAATTATAATAAAAATTTGAAAATTGAATACAATAACTTAAAAAGATTTTAAAACCACTTGATAGGAACGTAGGTGAAATGATTTAGGTGGTCCTTAGAAGAAGAACAATGGTGTATAAAATATAAAAATAAAAAAAAAAAAAGTCGGAAGGGGACGAGGGCTTGGGCCATTACACGTTTTCTTCTAAATACTCCATAAAAAAATAAAATTGTAGAGCCATCACCATTCACTTTATATAATACCCATAATAAATTAAGTACTATAAAAGACTAGTTTTGATTTTATTGGAGTTAAGATAATAGTCATAAAGAAAGGGTATGATATGCCCCAGAGTGCTACATATTTTGTCATCTCCAAATGGCATTTTTGTTTTTACTTTATACCACACGCAATCAACATAATATTTAGTGTTTAAAATTCTTTAAACAAACTTATTCGGTAGAGTAAGAGTCTAACGTTTAAGGCGAGTATTCGCTTATTTGTTTATCGTAATTATATTTGATGTTTTTAATAATTATTTAAAAATTAAAACTCATTAAGACTCTATCTGAAAATATTCAATTGAATATTTGAAAGTTCATAAAAAAATTTAAAACACTACATATTTATTATATACGCACACAGAATTTTAAAACACTACATGTTTTTCTGTACGCAAACATATGTTATCCGTCTGTCGTGCACTAGCAATAATGTCGAAGTGAATGTTGTTGTTGTTATTTGGGTGGAACCTTATTTGCTTGGTTGGAGAAGTTTGTCTCTAATTGGAATGCTTTATTAGTGAGAGAACTGTAAGACATGCGAAGGGCAACTAATGGCAAATTAACTTATTATTCTATTTATTTCAAAATTAAAGATACATTTTAATTTTAATATATTTGATTTATGACAAAATTAATATAGTAAATATTATATAAAATACTAATATATACAAATTTAAAATTTTTAAATTTTTAAAATTTTTATATCATAATTTAAAATTTAAGATTTTACAAATTAATTTGAAAAACTTAAAAACAATCTCTAATTTTAAAACAGAAAGAGTATTCGGGTTTGAAACTTGGAAGGCTGTGTTCATCATCATATTTAGCTACTCCCTCAGTTTTAAATCCCTTATATTTGCAAACCAAAAAAAAGAAGAGAATCCCTTATATTTCAATTTTATGAAGTTCAATTATAATATCTTAAAGATTTAATATAGATTATTAATTTGTAGTACCTTCTAAGATGTACACAATACAAGAGTATATTAATTAAGATTAAATGGTTTTATCTAATTATTATAAATTTGAATTTGATTTGTAAAAGTCAAAATAAGACTTTCTCTTCTAGAATAAATCATATCTATTTATCATAAATATACCCATTCCCATTCCCATTTCCCAATAGTTGTAGCTTGTCTAAACTAAAATAACTAAAATTTATGAATAAATCTGTAGACACAATAAATACCTTTAAACCTTAGAAACGATAGCACTGAGCCTCGAGAAATTTCAACATCTTCTTCTATGTAGTCTGTACTTGTTTTTGTGCCTCATATCTGGTGGAGTTTTTCTTTCCTATTAGACTTACCAATCTTTCTCTCAGCCATGAAAATGAAACATCTCCATTTAAACATTCCACAATCACCCTCTTTCAAACGGGGATGAATTATTTGGTTTTTTTTTTTTATGTTGGTGTTAATTTCTTATCAACTAGAAGGTTTAGTGATTTGGGTTGAAAATTTCCACCAACATTCATTGGGCCGAGTGGTAAGGAGGAGATCGGTGTTCCTTAAAAAAATGTCTTGAGTTCGAATCTTGTGGATAAAAATGAGTTCAAACATTGTGGATGAAAATGATACGGTGTTGGAAGAACTATCTCTCTAATGTGGGTCTTTGATTGGGCTGAAAATTTCGAAAAAGTGAGATATTTTTTGTGAAACGAAAATGAGATCTTGATCTTTAATTTTTGTTCAAGCAAAACTTATATTTTTTTTTTGATGAAATTAAAACTATAACGATTCTTTTTTCAATGTTTAGTGAGTTAATAAGTGAAACAATTCCTTTACTAATTTACAATTGAAGATTTGGAGTGACCCCCCTTATTCATGAAATTATGCAGAAATAGGAGAAGGAAGGTGTGTGTGTGTGTGTATGTGTGTATGTGTGTGTGTGCAGAAAAATGACTTCTCATGTTATTATGGTCTTGGTTCACCCTATAAAATGAAAAAGTAGGGCAAAACAGAGACAGAGGGAAGACATGAGGAGAGGATATTTGAGAGACGAAGAGAATTCAGCGAGAAGCAACAAATTAGAATAATAAAGTCCATAGTCAAACGACATTTATTAACTTCGTTTCTAAAGTTGAGTTGTGGGTTGTAGTGCGTATGTAGCATTACCCAAAATTTGTTGTTGCCAACCACGAGAGGCCACAAGTGACACCTGCTCCAGGCATCTCCCTGTTGTTTAGCCCGCACGACGTCGTTTAGAAATAAGTGTAACTACCAGTCTTATTGGATGTCACGAGCAAAAAGGGAGCGTAGCAAAGCGGCCAACATAAATGAAGTCACCAAATTGACGTGACACGCCAGCATTTATGACCGTTGCCACAACGTTCCAAAATCCCTAATTTAAAATTCTTTTAGCCCTTTCTCCTCCTCCTCCTTACCGTTGGAGACACCTCAACTCATCACCTCCCACCTCACCTCCTTAAACCCAAATCCTAGTTCGGAACACAAATATCGCCAGTAGAATTTCAACACAAACCTCTTCACAAATGGCCCCTTTCTCTTCTTGAATTCTTTCATTTTTAATCCTATTTTAATTGTTATGCCTATTTCATTCTTTCGTTCTTGAATTTTCTTTAATTGTAAGGAGGAAAATCAGAAAAGATTTCCAACTTTCACCTTTCCTTGCAATTCAATCTCGTTATTGGATAATTTTAAAAAGGCCATGGCAACTCTAGCACCAGGAATTCTATTAAAGCTTCTTGATGGGATGAATTTAGGGGTCAAGCCCACGGGTGAGCACCGGAGCTCTCTTTTACAGGTCACAGATATTGTACCGGCCGATCTTGATGAGAAAGATCTTTGGCCCAAGCACGGATTCTATATTAAAGTCTCAGATTCTTCACATTCAATTTATGTAAGCTTACCATTTGAACAAGATGATCTTGTTCTCAGTAACAAAATGCAGCTGGGCCAATTCATCTATGTCGAAAGATTGGAGCCAGGATCCCCCGTTCCGACTGCAAAAGGCGCGAAACCGCTCCCTGGACGACACCCGTTAATGGGTACGCCAGAGCCTCTACTGGGGTTGAGAAGAAAGGGCGAGAAAATTGAGCAAAAGGGTAATCCAAAGCTTTCAACTCCAAGAAGAAGTTCTTGGGGGACAGGGGCAAATGGGTCAGAAAAGATTTCATCACCGTTTAGTTTAAAGGCGGTCCCTTTGGATTTTGATCAGAGTACGCCGGTGAAAGAAAGGTCTAGTAGCTCAGTAAGATTTGCTGGGGGTAATTTTTCAATGTCACCAATGATAAGGGGTGGGAGAGGGGTGAAGGATAGTGGGAGCTGTAGTGGTGCAGCAGTTAGGGCTTCAATAGGGGGTGCACTTTTGTCTAAAATGATGGATTCTTCAAGAGGAGAGAGTCCTTCATTGGGTAGGAAAAGCTGTTTTACACCTTCTAGCTTGAAATTTCCAAGGAGCAAAAGCGTTTGCGATCGAGAGCACAGGATCACACAAAGTCCCATCTACTCAGCTGTAGGTACATTCTTCCCTTTTGCTACTTATATGCTACTAGTCTATAGTATCAAGTTTTCTTAAGTTTGCAAGAACTGGAAACAAGGCACATTAGGAGAAACAATATACAAAGTTTATTGCTGCTTACTGTGTAACCTAGTGACCTCACAAATAATGTTTGCTAAGGATTCATATTCAGGTTCCTCTTATTGATGTAGAAACGACATTTTCTTTCTTAGCTTGCCATGATATGGGGGATGAATCTTGTTACATTGGTAGTGCCAGGGCCTAGGGGCCATTGTTTTTGAAACAGTATATAGTAATGCCATGGGCACAATTATGTGTCATATGACGAATGAAATTCACCTTCTTCAAATAGTATGTAGTAATGCTATGCTAGGGTCGCAAATCGGGTTTCAAAGTTTGTGTCATATACATGTGTCGTTATTATCACTGTGGACCATATGCAATAATAAATTTGGAGATTGAAGACTCATGTAATAATGACACGTGTATTTGAGACTCAAATTGGGGATCTCCATTTAGGATTCCTAGGATTTCAAATCCCTGTCACAAATATGCCTCTAGTCCTAAACTCAATGAATAATCCTCTAGGCTTGCTGACCTTGAAGATGAAGCACTTTATGAATTAGCTTAGGATTGTAACCGTCGCCCGGTTTTCCATCATGCAAACTATCCCGCAATCTCATTAGTGACGACACAGTTTTAAGGTACCTAGTTCATCACAAAATCCTTTCAAACTGTGTAAGAAAATTTCAACAGACAGAAGTGCCTTGTTCTGATATAGACAGCTCCTTTAGAACCTTGTACACTTAATTTTGTGTCTAATAATACTCGTAATCTTTCACTTAATTCTTTCCTAACAGCATAAACACTATGAACATAGTTCATATAGTTGATAATCTCTTCACTTATTTTTCACTAGTTTTCAATCAGTAGAATTAATCAACTGGAATATGTGAATAACTAGCCCTATATTATGAGAAATAGAAGTGGGGATGTTTAAAAGACTGAGGAATCCATTGACATATGTCGGACAATTTCAATCTGTTATTGAATAAACAAATCTAGCTGATCAGATTAGGAACATGGATGAATATTGCGGAAGCTCTGATATCATATCAAGTTTTCTCAACCAGAAGTTTGCAAGAAAAGGAAATAAAATAAGAAAAGAATAGAAAACAAGCTAAAACAAGCTTTGATTGGTTTTGATTTTGTACTTGGTCAAAGTTTTCTGATTTTGATTTTGTTTGGGAATGAGTTGCACTATCACTTATCATTCATCCTCAGCGTATTGCAACTCTGATCTTACACGCTCTACTTTGCTTCCTAATTCCAAATTTGTAGAGTTCGACTTGATATCGGAATACATTTCTTGATTGTAGGAAAAGAAAAGTTGCACTCCTCCCCCCAGTCTGTGGAATGCAAGAGCGGTATCTTCTCTAAATGTTGTTGGAGAAGTACAAAATCTACCAAACCCAAAGAGAGCATCTTCACAAACACAATCTCAATGTGCTGATTTTTACTCCAATAACACCGGTTTTTCCATAAATTTACCCGGAAAACTCAGCCTACTGGGGAAGGTGAATTTTCATGTCCCTCAAGATCTTCAATTTAGTTCAGCACATTTACGGTTTTTGATGTCTAACATTTTAAAGCTCATGGATATCACTAGGAAGCTGTTCAACAGCGTGAAACAGCACAGAAGATTGCTCTTCAAGCACTAAGAGATGCCTCAGCCACTGAAAATCTTGTTCGATCTATCAAGTAATTAATTAATCCCTACTAGGCAAATTCTTTAAAATGTTTATTTCTGTAAATTAACCTTCATGTTATAAGTTATAACTAATGTTCACAATTTGATAATTTGTAGGGCGTTATCGAACTTGAGCAAATCAGCTAGAGCAGAAGCTCCTGCTACTTGCTTTGATCAGTTTCTTGAGTTCCATAACCAAATTGTGCAAGCTGTAGCAGAAATGGTGTCGACTCAAGCAGCCACTGCAGCTAGTGAAATGGCAGCTCATAATCCAAATCAAGAAGATGAAATTATCCACAACAATTCCATGGAACAAAACAGAGACTTAGACTCAAATGTTGGAGCATCCAAGAGAAGAAACGTGTTGTACAAATCAATAGCAGCCTTCCCCGAAAGAACTGATCACAAGACAATTTTGGGTAAGCACATGAGATCATCATCAAATCTTAACCATAAGGCAGCCATTTCAGATAGAAAAGAATCAATTGAGAATGATGAAAATAAGAAACCAGCATCTTGCAGTAATAGTAGCTTGAGCAAGACTATTAAATTAGGAAGGCAGATTGAAACCGAAGCAGGAAACTGGTTCATGGATTTCCTAGAAAATGCTTTGGAAAAGGGCATGAAAAAGTCACGAGGAAAAGTTGAATCAGATGGTAAAAAAATTCCTCAATCACTGATACTTAAGGTTATAAACTGGGTGGAGGTGGAACAAAGTGATTCTAGTAAGCGGCCCGTGCATCCCAGAGCAGCACAGATAGCCAGGAAGCTAAGGATCAAGATGAAGAATCCCTGAAATTAGATTGACCTGTACTTGTATAATTCTTTGATAGGTTTTGACTTTTAGGACTACTTGTGTGTGTTTGGAGATTGATTACATATTCCAATTAGATGGAAGAGTGTGCTATGCATGTATAATATATGTAAAAC
>JAUMHB010022608.1:25337-40513 GCA_032359685.1 Pittosporum tobira
ATCTTAAAATTAACTTGTTAAATTAAATATTAGAAAAATAATGAGCTCGAACCGACCCGAGCCTTAAGGTAAACCAAACCTTAAACAACACTCCTGTCTCTGGAGCACTGTATCTACGGCGGACACAACGAAATCCCCTGAAAATTCCCCTAATTCTCAACCGCACCATTCCGACAACCAGATTTACGAGTCTCGTCAACTCGACCAATCACCAAAATCACCTTCCTCCTCCTCATCCACTCCTCCACCTGCTACCACTCCTCTAAACCCGAACCCTAGCCGTAGTCTCCTGGCGGTCCTACCGCCGTTCCTCCCTCAGCCGACCTATATCCAACCCTACGCGTCGCCCCTTCAGCTCCCCACTGTCCCTCATTCTGCTCCACTGCTCCGTCCGGAGACTCCGACGGTTCCCCTGCCAACGCCATCTCAATTTTCCTCGATACCTAACATGCTGGTCAGCCGCCGGGTGTTTGCCCTGGATCGGTTGTGCAACCTTATGGTCTGCCCTCAACATGTCTATAAGGCCTTATGCTAACCTACCCATGCCTCAAGGGATGATGCCCCCACTTGGTGGGTTATTGTATAGCATATGTGTGTGTATGAAGCTATTGTATGTTTGTTAGGTGTTTCCAATTGCTGTGTTTGATAAATAATTACAATTATTGTTGCTTAAATGTTTAGGGTGCAATTGAAAAAATCCTTGCTATAAAAATAAAAGTTTACAAATTGATAAGATTTGTAATTATGATATAAGTATTGGAGCTGCAATATGATTTATTATTGATGGAATGTTTTTCTTTTATTTACTGCATATATAGTTTATGGTATGATTGAGATGATGAGTGTTTGGTTGTGAAGGTTGAGAGGGATCAGTGGGCTAGATAACTGAATGCTCTCTACTCCAGTGCTCTCTCCTTGATCGATAACAATGGGAAATTGTTGGAAGGCTTCATTTAGACACTGCCCCACTCAACAACTCCTTTGATATGCACACATTTGGTTTCCTTGATTATCGTTGCATAGATTTTATTAAAATGAAAAAGAAAATTTTTGTTATACATTTTATACTCTGCACTATCAATGGAGTTTTCAAATTGAACAGATTGTCATGGCATTTTGAACAACTATCCCTCTTTCCATTTGTCACGCTACATTTTACCTGGTTGTGCAATGTTCAATTTAGTAAGCATAAGGGTCCTTTAATTGGTTCTGGATTATTTTGATTTTCTGGCAGCAGACCGTTTATATGTCAAGGTATCACAATCTTTTCAATTTGCACACATGGTTTTCCTTTCAATGCATTCATTATGCTACACATGATTGTTATGTATTTACTTATCAAAAAATTAATTATAGAAAAAATAGTTGAGATTCTTGAAAACTTGTGGAAGGGCAGGAATAGAATGTTATGTCCTCAACTGCGTCAGTGTGCACACATGGGATAATTTGAGAGGACTCCTATTTTGATGTGGATGCATAAGGTAACCCAGTTTGATTTTTGGTTTTACTTTGAATTTGATGTTGTTGACTTTGTTCCTTCTAGTTATCTATTATACAGATCCGTTTTTTCTTGCCCTTGCTGACATCCCTAAATTGCTTAATTCTCTCATCAGTAGGATTTACTCTTAAGATTATATCTGTAGTTTGTTTAAACCTGCTCTAATAAATTTCGCAAAGCATCTTTTCATTTATGAACGAATTCCTCGTTATCTCTCTGTGTACCCACCAGTGGTTTGGCGGGGCATTTCCTCCTCGTCCCACACGAGAAGTTGGCATCGGCCCTGCACTGCCTTGCCCACCTGTTACTGTACTTAGCAGTCGAATGAACCTTCCTGTTGTTAGGCCAGCTGGCGCTACAAGTGGTACACCTGCAGAGAAGCCAAAAACTACGGTTTATGTCGGCAAGATAGCATCAACAGTAGAGAATGATTTCATCCTCTTTCTTCTGCAAGTAAGTCGCTTTTTGTTGCTTACATATATTATTATTCTGCAATTTTTTTCAATAAACAACTTGTCTGAAGGGACACCTTGGGAGTTTGAGTTTAATAAAGTTTGTCATCTGCCGTAAATTTTGTAAAGCTTTGTGGGCTCGTCAAGAGCTGGAAACATGCTCAAGATCTGACTAGTGAAGCTTTGAAATGGTTTGGGTCTTGTGAATTTGATTCGGCTGAGGGGGTTCTTCGTGATATTAGGCTGCTGAGCAAATTAAATATTGATGGACAAGAGTTAATGGTGTAATTTTTGATCTCTCCCTTCCTCCCTTATTGCTATTTTTGATATAAATTTGTTAACCCTCCACTTCCGTTTTTTGTATTTTACCTATGACAGTTTGTTGACAGATGATAGTTATACTCATTAGCATAAATTTTTTCATTTGGAAATAAATTTTACCGTCTGTAGAACACAGTTTAAACAACTAGAAATTACTAGATTCATGGTTTTTTTTTTCTTTTTGCGCCATTCGATATTATTGGGTTTACGTGTTGCCTTTACAGTAAAAGTATAATCAAGCAACTAAAGAATACCTGGAGGGCTGTATTGAAAAGGAAAGGGAAAACTGAAAAAATGGTCAATCGTCTGGGACTGAAGGGGCTGAGAAAGAGGAAGGAGGTGCGTCAGGTGCTGAGAAAGATGGACCCACAAAGCCCTCCTCTGAAGTGGATACTAAAGAAGAAAACAGGGATATGGCAAACAAAGAAAATCATGACATTGCCAACTTTGGCCTTGTGACAAATGAAGATAAGGAAGCTGACCGTGTGGCTTTGGAGAAGCTTAATGACATGATAGAAGAGAGGCTGAAGACCAAATTTCTACCTCCTCCACCCCTATCAGTGGCTACCTATGGTTCTGGTACCTCAAATGCTGAAGTTCCTGTTATGTCAAGGGAAGGGTACTCAGATGTGGATATACAGAAAAATGGTAAGTCTTGATAGTGGATATAAAGCCATTGCCCTGCTGTTATATTTTGTTACTGTTGTTTCATAATTTGCTAATGGTTAACTATTTTAAAATTTGTACTGTATGACAATTAGATGTTCAAACTGCTGATTTACATTGTTAATTTATTTGTAGATATTTGTCTAATATGCAGTAGAAGACAGAAATGACGATGAAACGACAAGTGAGAGCAAACCTCCACGCAAGCTTCATAAACTACCTGAAACAAGTTCACCTGACCGGGGTAGAAGAAATGATAGGAGGAATGGAGACCGAGAGCGAGATATTATGAAAAGGGGAAAGGAAAGGGAACTTGAAAGACATGTGAGAGAAAGGGGCACAAGACCAGCTAGGAGGGAGAGAGACAGAGAATGCAATACCAGGGATGGAGTGTAGTTATAGGACACGTGTCAAGTATTGGATATATAGTGAGAAGGAATGAAGGATAGAGAGCAATCACGGAAGATGGAGAGAGAAAGAGGGAGAAGGAAAGAGGAGGGGAAGCGAAAAATTATGGAGCAAGAGTGCGAAAGGGATGATGATGATAGTTATTATAGCAAGAAGCTCAAGCCCAAGGGTGGTTGGGAGGAGTGGAAAAGGAGGATAAAGGAGAAGCAAGATGACATGGCCAACAGACTTAAAGAAGAGGAAGAGGCCAAGATTAGGGCCGATGTGGCACGGGAGAAGCAGAAGAAACAAGAAGAGGAAGATGCTCTACAGCTTTTCCCTGCTCCTGCTACTAATGGAAGTGATCGAGAAGTTGTCTGATGAAGCCACAGCTGAAAGAGTCCTACAAAATGGCATTGATGATGAATTTCTCGCAGGTTTTGTTGCTACATGGGATATGCATCAGAGTAGCACTGTCCAAAATAGAAAGCTGGGCTTTGGTCTTGCAGGGTCAGGGAAACAGACTGCAGTACCATCGGTATTTCATGAGGAAGATGCACACAGAAAACAAATTTATAGTTATTTACCAAATTGTTTCATGTTGTAAGGAATCTAAATAGTTTCTCATTAAACCTTTGTTGTTTTCAATCATTAATGACCCTTAATTCAAAAACAATATTATTATTATTATTATTTGGGGAACGGAGGGACTAACGACTATGCATTTATAGTATATTATTATTATTATTATTATTTGGGGAACGGAGGGACTAACGACTATGCATTTATAGTTATTTACCAAATTGTTTCATGTCCTGTAGAACAAACTACACGAGAGGATGAGACCATGGATCTCAAAGAAGAGTGATTTTTTGGGAAAGGAAGAGGCCTCACTAGCGAACTACATTTTATCTACCATTCAGGAATATGTGAATGCATATCAAGTGCTGCACAGGCTTCAGTCAATCCTGGATGACACAGCTGAAATGTTTGTGCTCAAAGATGTGGAGGATGCTTATTTTTGAAATCAAGAAAGTAGTGACTGGGCTTGATTCAAGGCCAGATGGTCGAGAGTACCATTCACCCAAACATAGCTGCGGAAGTTTTCAGCATTTCTCAATCAACGGGTTTCATATTTTACTTTATAGTCTGTAGTCATATATCTGGTTTCTACGATTGTTCCAGTTCCTGGTCATTCTGTTCTAGAGTAGCGTCTGCTTACATTAGAAAGTGATATATAGCCTGTTTCGAAATATTTTTGTTGTCTGAGGGGGAGAATTGTCATTAGCTAACACGGTGAATATGATTACAAGGGTTAAGCGATTGTTACATGAATCATGGATGCATTTCTCATATCTTTTTGGTAATGCTTGGGGTTTTGACAATGGCAAACGGACAGGGAAAGATGCGAAAAAGCTACTTAATGTTCTGGAACTTTCTTCTCGTAATTCAAATGTTTTCACTCGAGCCTAACCATATACCATGGTAGAAGAATTACTGGGTTGAAGCCTGAGTAATAAGCTTCTCAAGCCTACCAGCTTGACTAAAGCATCTCTTGATGGATCGTTATTAACTAGAATGTTAATGTCAACGTTATCGCTTTCACCTCATTCACTTTCAAATGTTTCACTGGGCAGAAATCACACAAATCATGCATCGGGTCTCTTTTTAATTGGTCAGAAATTGCTTTTGAAATTCAGTTCATTCTTCTACAACTAGAAGTTACCCTTTTCTGCTTTTGTCATTCACATTCAGAAGAAACCTTTTGGCAACATAACTATTTATACAATATTCAAAAAGTTGAGTTTACAACTTAAATTTAACTTTAAATTTTTTGTTGTGGTGAATTGAAGTTGCAAACTCAGTAGCAAGTTCTACCGAACAAACCCGAAATAGGTATCCTGAAATTGACTTGATCAAGTTAGGAGTTGAAGAAAACGAGTAAAAAAATCCAGCACAAAATTAAAAATAAATAATAATAAAAATAAATTTATTGAAAGGATGAGAACATCACACAAAACTTTAATTTCATTGGCAAGAAATCCACAATCCTTGGGTTGGAGGAAGGACATCATCATACATGTATCCTATCTCAGCATTATCCTTTTAGCTACGGTCATCTTTTCTGTTGTATCGGGAAGTATATTATATATCCTTTTTATGATCTTCATCAAACTTAATTCATGTCTTTCTCAATCATAAGCACTCATTTCAGTAAGACTACAGTAACAAAGAAAAGGAACACCTCAAATCCATGAATGGGTGATAGACTTTTTATACTATTTTCTGGTAATAATATACAACAGACTGACCATTTATGTGAGTGTATTGTTTTTTCTGAAAAAAACACATTTCCCAAGTTCAATAAGGCTTGGTTACTTGACTGGAAATGTAGAAAAAGGTCCTGAAATTACCTGCTTTACACAAAGAGTCTTGAATCCTCAGGTTCTAAGAGGCCAGTCACACTGAAAATGTAGTATAGGACTGACGCCTAATGAATTGCAATCTTCCTTTGCCCTCTCCTTTCAGTTGAGAATTACCAAATCAGTTTGCCAATTGTCACTTCCACACTTTTCCCAGTTCTGCTCAGTTGTGAGATGTAAAGGTCTTATGGGGCGCCAAATCCCACAGACCAACATAGATTGTGGGTCCATCAAAGTTCAAGCCCCTGAGCCTTTTCTTCTCTTGCTAGATTTGCTCTTGATTCTTGAACTGTCAGCAGGATCTGAATTAAGGGACTTGGGCCGTGGATTGCTGCTTGGCGCAAGGTTTGCTGGACTTGAGTTTGAAGGAGATTCTTCCCGGCCCGGTTTACAAATCTCTGACGCGTCCTGATAGGGAATAGTATTTTCATAAATTATGGCAGCATCCAACGTGCATATGCGGAGAGCAAGGGCAGAAAGGGTAGAGATCTTAGCTGCAACTGAGGGCGATGACCAATACCACCAATCGTTTCTCAGGTTCGCCGTTTTGATCATGTCCTCCAGTACAATTGTTGCTAGGCTCATCTGGAAAAAGATTAATCATTAAAAGTAAATATCTAACTTTCAAAAAAAAAAAAAAAAAGCTTTAGGTTGAAATCAGGATTTTTGAATGACAAAGGAAGTAAAAAGCCTAACCTCATGTATTGACTCGGCAGATTTTACGAAAGCACGCCAAACACGTCTTTTCTCTGAGTTTGCCCGTGAAGGTCTCAAAGCCTCTTCGTGTAGAGCAGCATCCATATCAAGCAAGATAATCTTGAGCCGTCTTAGAATTTCAGAAGCTCTGCCCTCCAATAGTCTCAACGAGGTTTCATGGATAATAGCCGACTTACCACCCGGAAGCAAATTGTTCATGCAAGAAATAGATAATTGATCCTTTCCGCCCATTACACCCTTGGAAGTTGATCTGCTAACCCTCGATTGACCATCGTCCACACTATCTTCTGGACATTTTAGTAAACTGTATGCAATCAGACCAGTCCTCTCCTTTTTCTTCGTTGGTTGCTGCAGATTTTCCAAGTTTATAGATGAATGTTCGTCACTTTTAATCGTAGGGACCAATGACAAGGCAGGGTCTTCCAGATAGGGAGACAGTTTTGGGACAAATGATGGAGTTCCGTTAGAACCGATAAGTCCTATCTCCTTTACCACATCCTTTAGGGAACTCTGAATGATGAACTTTGCTCTGACCTCCTCAAAGTCAAAAGGACATTCCAGATCAATTTTCTCAGTAGAACACGATCTATTTTTATCCTTTTCACTTTTCGATGCCTTAACGGCTCTTATTATGTCAGAGCTCTTTTCAGTTGACGTTTCCGTCGTCTTCCTCTTGTTCTTCAAGGAATCGGCATTCACCTGGCTGCATGTCCCATTGCTGTGCCTGTCAAGATCCTCGCGTTTGGAAAAGGTTCGATGGCACGATAGGCAATGTGGCTTACAATCCCACAACGGTTCCAAGCAATCACATCTGTACATTCTGCCAGCTGTATCTTCCCCTTGCAGCTTTTGGATATCTTTGGCCTTTTCTACCGGCAAGCAAGGACCAAGCTTCTTCTCCAATGCAGCCATAGCATTGGTAACCGGAAAATTAGAACCTATAGATGATTTTCCGCCTAAAGAGGAGTTCAAGGGACCCGGCTCCCTCGCATTTTGACAATAATTATTGACATCATTACAGTCGGTTCTGGGCTTACTCCACCAATGTAAAATGGTTTCTCTAAGTTCTCTCTCCCTTGCATCATTATAGCTCAGCCATCCAACAAGTTCCTTGATTTCAGTATCACTCTGATAATAACACCATGAAGAAGAAACGGCAATATCCATATTTTGTTCAGCGGGATAAATATTAGAGTAACTTAATCCTCTTGAACTGGAAGGACTTTCTACGGCAAAAAGATATGAAACCCCAGAGTCGTTGACTTTTCTCTGTTGACCAGTCAAACTCCCACGTCGAGAAGTGCCAAGGCTGCCAAAAACCCAATACATCTGCCCAGCAGAATCCCTTCCCAGAAGCTCTTTCCGAACAGAAACCTTGAACAGCTCTGATTCTAAAGTACCAATTAAGTTTTCTAAAGAAGAAATCTCATTCTTGAGCAAGCTGCTTGCCTCAAGATCGTCGGCTTTTGAGACATTCACATGCACTGAAGGTACATGGGTACCAATGGTATCAGATCCAAATTCCCCACCTCCCTTACGCACTTCCTTTGCCAGATTTGCAGTCAGAATCTCCTGTTTGACTTTCAGCATTTTCCACTCAGAGGTAAGTGTACGGAGTTTCTGCTGCAATTCAGCAGATGCAGAGGTACACTGCTCAAGGTGCTCACGGACTACGGCCGAGTTCAGCACCTCATCACTCAAGAATTTCAGAAGGTTAATTCTCTGCACCAAGTACAGCGGCAACTTAGTCATACTAAAAATAGAAACAACAGATATGCTCGGTCAGTTTAGAATGTCCAAGAGAAAAGGTCAACAGACAAACCTCCTCCACATTGAACTCCCAATATTCTTTGCGCTCCATCGTGTTTGCTAGTTGGGCCAGGGCCTCCAAATATTTATCAGTGATGTCTCTCTGATATCTCTTTCTCCTAGGCTTACGACTTATGATGACAGGAGTACCAAAGGATGATGGCCCACGATAATTTTTCTTGCTGGCAACACAAGAAGGGCAATACCAATTTCCTTCGGGAATTCTAACGAGTGGAGGATTTAAGCAATATGTATGATACTCAGAATCACAACTATCACAGAGTAGAACATTGTCGTCGTCTTTATCCATCCCACACACTTTGCAGATCCCCTCCTCCCAGGGAGCTTTGGGAAGTGTGCCCTCACTTGCACGTCCAATAATATCACCTATCTCTTTCTTTGTTTCATCATTTAAAATATTAGGATTATTGGCAGTCTCCGTAATTTTGTCCGCCAGGGTAAGAACCTTCAGAAAGAAATAAGGATACTGAAGACAGATAAACACACACACACACACACACACACATCAACTACCCAACTGACCTCTTTTTCATACAGGACTTCAAACTTTTGGAGCAATGTTTCAGCTAAATCAATCCAATCAGATCGATCACGATAAGCTTTGCGGATATTATGCCATACCTACAAAACCAATTAAGAAGATATAGAGACCATCATAACAACTCGAATTATGATACTCACAAGTTACTAGTGTGGGCTCCATAACAAATTACACATGTGAACATTTACCTCGTGGACATCCTCAAGGAAAGCTTCATGTGATCCGCCGTAGGTCCCAGCAGCCAATCTCAGATCAATAGTCCGGAAGTCTAAAGGGCGAGAAACCATGGCAGGATATCCAAGAAGCCCCTCATCGTCATTATCGTTAGGATCCAACAGTGTTCTCCCCAACAGATTGCAGAAAACTTTATCTTCGTCTTCTGCAACAACTTGTCGTAACACGAGACGACATTGTTTCATCAACAAATCGGACACCAAAATACTAACAATCCCCTTCTTTTCTTTCTTTTCAGGTTTGTAATCCGGCTTTTCACACCTTGGATCATCAAGCACCGAAACAACAGCTCTCTGCATCGATAAATGACTTCTTTAATGGTAGAACTTAATGCAGTCAAATAGTCAATCATGAGGCATTAGAAAAGTTCAATACGAAGTTGGAAAAAATAAAAGAAGCACCTTGGTAGGACCTGATGCATTCCCCTTGTAAACTTCCTTGCTAATAGAGTACTCCAGAATCTTCTTTGCCCATTCGGGTGGATTTAGTTCCAACGCTGCATAAACACATTTTCTGAGTCTGGCTCCCACGTTTGTAGGTAGCTTTCTTACAGGTTGTAGCACTTGTGCCCAATCAGGGACTTCACAGACTTCAATGTCATTATCCTTCTCCTTCATCATATCCGAAACATCTGCTGCATCAGGATTTTTCTGATCTATGGTATAAACATCGTCTTTACGCTTTACTGAACCAAAGATTTGCTTTGAAGCCTCTGCAAGAAGCTGAAAATCTCATAAATTAGAGCATCCTTTCTCAAAAACAGAACGTACCACGAGTATTAATTGGAAACTGCAACCTATACACGATACAAGTCATAGAAGAGAAATTGACTACTATACAAGAGATGATAAATAAAACGAGCAGCACATAGAGCTCGATTGTCCAGACCAAGAAATTTGAGAGAAAGGAAGTCAAGAATATGATAACAATTTAATACCACTAGAATATATATGGGTCTCGTTTCTTCAAATATCTCGACACATATTTCAAAAGTTGCACAGGAAACAGAGACATTTTTTTTTAGTACTACTAGATTATATGTGGGTCTCCTTTCTTCGAATATTTCAAAAGTTGTGTAGGAAACACATTTAGAAAATTCTTTTCCAATTATGTCTATTATAGTTGAAGACATAATATACAAATATAAACATGGCTTTAGCACGCCCTAAAAGCCATGCCAAAAAAACTCGAAAAAAATAGTACGAAACTGTAGTAAAATAACACAATGCATAAGTACCAGTTATGCACGAAATAAACAACACTATGTGCTGCACAATATCAAATCATCTCCAAAAGTTGAAATGTTATTTGAGCACCAGATATGACAAGAGAAAAAGTAAAATTAAAAACAATTCACCAAGTACGATCAGCTATCAGAGGACTTATCTATAAAAGTAACTTATTGAATGAGATATATCTTACCAGTGCATCTGCCTCCATTGCAGCAACCCCAGTAAGAGAACCACAAAGGGTCCCGCCATCACCTTGTAAGCAATGAAACACCTTTCCACTCTCGCGGCAAGTGATCTCTGCAGAATCAGAGTTACCGTCCATAGACAATACAGCCAAAATGTATCTCCTAGCTAATTCCGGCCAAGTAAGTTCATTAACTGGAAGCATATCAACCTTTGTTCTCTTTGCAATAACCGAGTTTTCTATATCTTTCTTCCTACCTCGTTTTGACTTGATTTCTCCGGCATCAAAATTAGGGTCTACATGTGCCGCAGCCTTGAAAAGCATCTCACCTATTAGCACCTTCAGCAGTGAACTATGAGCCTTGGTCAATAGTACACCTGTACACTTGCTGATGTCATCTCCTTGAACTACAATTGCGGGCTTCTCTACTGGAGTTCTTGACCTTTCTAACCATGGATTTATAAGTTCGGACTCAAGTTCCTGGAATGAGAATGGTTCCTCTAGCTCTAAAACCTCTGAGAAACGTTGTGAGAATTCCCAAACCTAAACAGAAATGAGGAAAAACAGAGAGTGAGAAAACCCTGTAGATTAGATTAACTCCATTTCACAAAAAAAAAAAAAAAAACCAGAAGCTTTTCTTCGTACCTGGAGAAGATCACCAATCAAATATGCAGGAAGCTTTGAGCTAACTGGATTTCCTAAAGGAAGCCGATGTCTTTTTATTTCAGTGTGTTCAGTCAACTGTTTATTAAGTCCACTATAACATTTAAAGAAGCCATTTGAGTTGCTTTGCGCATCACCCATTCTTTTAGCAAGAAGGAACCCGCCTCCAACCGTTTGCAAAATTGAATTTTGGCATCTTCTATTCAGAAATATATACTCTGAACATGCACTTACCTCTGGAAGCTGTTCTAAGAGTTCTTGAACAAAATCGACATCTAGTCCAAATCTGTCCTGTTCTACCCACTTTACCAGCATTTCACGATAACGGTCAAACTCTTTAGAGCTCCAAATTATGTGTGGGATATTAACAGGGCCTGCAGAAATAGAAAATCTGGATAACGAATCAAAACTGGTTGTTTCTTTGACATTCCCCTTCAGATCATGCTCACAGCAGAACCGGATAACACCTATTTGTTGATATGCCTTGCAGCAAGCATGCAGTAGTCTTTGAGAGACCATTTTCCATACAGATGATGATGATCTCCCTTCTACAGAAAAAATTCCAATACCGTCCTCTTGAAAATCAGAGTCCTCGGATGTTCTCTGTCTAGAACATGACATGTTATCATCATCCAGATGTGGTGGGCTCCACTCCGTTAACATCATCAGGATACTCATATTATCACCATCATCATCAATTCCACAGGTATCCAAACCAACATCCATCCTTGAGATAACAGTTGAGCTACTAGGGATTGGCTGAGTGGAGCAAGGAGATCTTCGGACCTTGAAAATTGGGCCAGTATCACCACCATCGGAAACATCACATTCAAACAATGATCCACTAATCCTATCATGCCAGCAAGATTTGTACCCTACAGGCCAGATATGATAGCTGTCATGGTACGAAGGCCGTGGATCAACCTTGCCCACACTAATAATAAATAAGTCCTCGAATTGCACCGGAAAACTGCTCCCTCGAGTATTCCTAGTTTCTCTATTATTAGTACAGGTACCCAAATACCTTGTGGCTTCCTTTCTTCTTGGGCTAAAAATTGGTCCTTTATGTACTACAGCAAATCCATTACCTCTGGGCTCAGTTTCCAACCCAAAACGACGAGCAACAGCAGACATTGATTCAAACCTACTCCCATCTGGAGCACAGAATACCGCAGAGGTTTTACATCTGTTTGGGCAATAGTCAAATTCCACGTGCCAATCATCTCCTAGTAAACCTTTCCTTTCAAAAATATATTCTTTAAGAGCTTGTAAATAAATCTCACTTGCACTCGGAGGACAATATGTCGGTGGTGCACAGTGACTAGCCACAAGCCTCACTTCGGGCCTGGACCTCAGATCTGGCTCCTCATATATCCTATGATTCAATCTGTGATGCACCAAAACTTCTAAGCCCAACTTATTAGCATCAAGAGTCACACTGTGAGAAGCTCTGTGAAAATTATTTCCATTTTCCATGAATAGAAAATTTGAATACGTCGTAGGGGTACAGGATGAATGGCCAAGAAATGAAGTATCACACGAAGCCTGCTTCCTACAAATCAAAATACATGAAATCATTAATAAAAGTAAGGCATTCAAAAACTAATATCGTACATAAGAATTGACAAATTTATTGCAGGAGAGAGAACAATAATTAGGTGAATATAACTTCTAATCCCTTCTGATTACGTAGAAAAAGTTTTCTAAAATAGAAACATCGGACCTTGTTAACACCAAATAATCAATTTTAGTAATAAGAACATCAGTCTGTCATAGTGGCACGTGTGACAAATTAACGAGCCTACAAGACACATGGGTTTGACCACTTCCTGTTTTCCCTTCCATAAAACTTTTTCCTTCAATTTTTTCTTGTTACCTTGTTTCGTCCGGCTACCCCCACCCAGACACGTGTATTCACGGATTGCTAAAACTAAATCGAAATATATCAATATTTTTGCCCATATGGCCAAACACAAATGACACTTTTCCTAGGAATAGGATTGGTTGGCTGTCTAAAGATCCACAGCTAACCCTAGCAATGGACCTGGACCCATATTTATACACTAAACTTTTATAGGGCCCATAACTTGTGCTATCTTTTCACATATACCGGCATTGTGTCGATATGTATTCCAGAAACCTCTTTTTAAAAAGTATCTGGCATCTTCTCTATTATTATGTAAAATATTTATGACCAAGAATCTAAAAAGAATAAGGGAAAAAGTTAATCCTCAGATATGCAATATCCAGAAGCATTTTGATATCTAGCAAGAAAAGAAAAATGATAGGTAGTTTTTTTTATTCAAAGAGGCAGCAAGGGCGTGCCACCCATGTACATACAAAGCGCTAGACCCATGATGCATTCTGCTTCTAGTCATCATCTTTCAGAAATGATAATTCGTCGTGGAGGAGCCGCCTAAAGGGTTTCATTTTTATATTTTCTACATTTGTATATAACTCTATAAAGCATATATTCAAACTTAAAATTCTACATTGTAAATCAAAAATTACCAAGAAAACAATCTTTAAGGGAAAAAAACAATTTCAATCAAGTATAGTACTGAAAGCATCATAACAGTTACATATAGAAAGCTAATCATTCGTTGAAGTAAAATTACTCAAATTGCCTTAAAGGATGCAACGTTAAATTTAAATGCTAAAATAAGTAATTACATGCATGTAGTAAAGTTAATTAATAACTCTACTTTTATTCTTTCAAACATCAGGAGAGAAAAACTCTACGGAAAGCATTAATTACTACGTATTTTCCTAAATTCCTAGCTAGTATTAGTATATTTTATTGGATGTTTTTACCATTTATCATGAATTATTATTATTTTTATGAGTAAAATTTATTACGCGTCCAAAAAGTAAGACTCAAGAACAGGAACCCGAAGTAGATGACACATTTTCTTTCTGTCTTCAAAGCACAATTATTATTTCTTTCCAAATGTTCCACCATAAAGGATGTGGAATAAGGTCATGTACACATGTTGTAGGATGATCTAAATAGTTAAACCCAGTTATGTGAAAGAAATGACTATGGAAGGTAAATAGAAAGAGCCAGAAGTGAAAACAAAACGATAACTTAAGGAGTCACGTTTCACTATCATCTTCTGTATTTTACTTTTTTATTAGGATAAGTAAGTTCGGCCCTGGTAATGGGGACTGAAACCTACACCTTTAGTAAAGTTCTCCTATCATTTCTCCCACCCCCTGGTAAATTTCACAAGTATTAATACAAATCTAAAAAACAGTACATCTAGTAAAGCGTTACCCTTTTTAGAGATCACATGCAGGAGACAATGCATAATAGCCGTCCCACATTGTAAGGTTAGGGTTAGATTTGTCCCTTTATCTACTACTAAGAACACTACAGCTTTATAAACACAATTGAGGGTCCCTTTACTTAATTTAACTTGTAAACGCACGTTGGAGGTGCGAACTCTCCATATCAAAATCGTGGGGGTCCTTTACTTTTAAATGCACCAAATAAGCCAATGCCCATAAAGATGCATAACGAGCAAGCCCTATGTTCTTTCTATTATATATACTTCAAACACATTTGGAATATTGTATCTTGGCAAATATATATTTATCAATATTATATATATTTCAAGCACATTTGGAATATTGTATCTTGGCAAATATATATTTATCAATATTATGTAAGTGCTCCAAAGAAACACCAAAAGATTCATTGAGATATAAGGAATGGTTATTCTTACACTATGTGTTTCTCATGGAACATTGGTGTATAGACAATTTAAAGCACCTCACCTATTAACAATTTAATATTTGTTTATTATAAAAACATCCAACTCAAAATCAATAGGCAATAAGCAAAGGAGCCCTTCAAGGTTATAAATTACCTCAATTCTTTTATTACCCAATGTGAGATCTTATACCTCAATACTCACTCTCATGTGTGTGTGACCTAATTTTAAACCAAACACGTGAATAATTTATGTTTTGAGGCATGACAGTAGTGAATCGTTAAGCCATACACATGAATAAATAACCTGCTC
>JAUMHB010022609.1:0-25563 GCA_032359685.1 Pittosporum tobira
AAGGTCGGTTTTTCCGACACAACCTTATCCACAACTAATAATAGAGTACGATTTATGATTGGATCCTTGGGCATATCGCTAACAGTATTAACATTATTAAATCGATCATTCAATTCGTGAAGCTGAGTACCTATCACCGTCCCAAATATTTTGCAACATTTTGACTTTTCACGGAATTTAAGAAATGTGTTTGATATTATAATTTTAAAAAGAAGAATAATTATTGAAATAGTAATATTATAATTTAAATAGTGAAGTAGTACTTAAAGTGATGAGATATAGTATTGATATTATAATTTTAAATAGGAGAATAATAATTGAAGTGGTGGACCATATTTAATAAAGTAAAGGTAATTTAGACAATTTATATTCTTATATTTTCTGAAAAAGGAAGTTGTAATTTTTATAGAACGTTCAAAAAAATAAGTGTTGTAATTTTAATAAAACGGATGGAGTATATATATATATACTATTTTTTTTAAATGTGGGAGGCATATGTCCCCTGGGGGCCCTTGCTATATCCGCCCCTGAACACTACTACACTTCGGTTTCTTGGGTGGAGCAAAACACTAGAATTATGCAAATCTAAATATATTTTAGTTTAGTAACCAGCACAAGAGAAAATATTTATGTTACGCTTGCTTTTTATTCCTTAAGAAAAATAAATAAAATAAAATTTTACATTAAAATTAAATATTGTTGGGATTTGGGAATAAAATATGTTGGCATTCCTAAATTTTTTGTTGAAAATAAAGAGAATGAGAAATAAATATTTATTCATCTTATAAGATGTGGTTTCATCAATTCAATTCATTTCTTCATTTTCAACATAAATTAGCTCGAACGTCCGGTGTTGTCCGGACTAGACATAATTGTTTATTAATATATTATAAAAAATTATTGTAATATTTTATGTAATTATTTTTAATATTTAATTAGTTCTAGTTAAAACAATTGATATTGTGTGTGTGTGTGTGTGTGTGTGTGTATATATAAATTATTTAATTATTTGATAATTGAGTTTTTTAATTTTATTTTAAGACAAACTATTTGATTTTATTTTTTACGCAAATAATAATCTATTATAATTTTTTAAGATTGATCGAATTTAGGTTCATATATAAAAATAAATTAGAAGTTATTTGTTTAAGTTTTTGTTACCAATTTTTTAATTCATGTATGTAATTAAACTTAATAATATACTTAAATAGAGATTATGTATAAAGATAATAGATATGTTATACTAACTTTTATTAATAATATTTTTTAATACTATTGACATTTTTCATTATGGAATGGAAATGGGCGTGTAGAAGAAACAGTATATCGATTAAAAAAATTTCAATTTTGTATTTATATATATGTTAGAGGTTTAGTTTTAATAATTTATAATTAATATATAGGTTAATGATGATTTCTTTAACATATATTATACATGAAAATAAGCACTTCATAGTTATTTTTATTGGTTATATTTTTTTAGCAATAAATTTTTTATTTATATATATGTTAGAGGTTTAGGTTTAATAATTTATAACTAAAATATAGTTAAGTGATGATTTCAGTAAATGTGTTGATAAGAAAAAGTACTTATACTTGAAAATGAAAAATCAAATTTACATATTATTAAACAAAACATATAATATTTAATATTTTAGAATTTATTTTATCGTATGAGTTTATAAGAGTGGTAAACTTACTCGTAACCTATTGAAGTGACTCAGGTTCAGGGCAAAAGTGCCTAAAAATGGCTAAATGTTGAACCAAAATGAACCAACTCAAACTGAATTTCATTTCATTTCAATTATCATTTAATTTCAATATAAAATTTCATTCATTTATTTTTCATAAGAAATAGGAACCAAACGCAATATTAAAGTTCAATTCCGGCAAACTCCATTATTGGTTGATGTGTTTTTTTTGTTTTTGTTTAGGAAACTACTTCGTGTTTCTAATTGCTCAATTGACTTTATTTTACGAGTCAAAATTTGATTATATACGAAATACTAATCAGATAAATAGAAGCAAAACAATTTAACGCTCAATTCGTCCAATTTATATTGTCATGCTCTAAAAATATATTTTTATATTATATATTTTTTAAAAATATCTTTTTTTTCAATATATTCGTATGTTGTGCATTTCAATCGACTTATAATATACGAAAAATAAAATATTATTGTACATTTCTTTTTACTTTATCATCCAGCAAATTTTACTCTACTTTTTAAGTGTTGACAAAATAAATAAGATGGCATAAATTGACCCATGATAGAATGCAATTACATGAAAACATCTGAATGAAAAAACAAGAGTAAGACTCTGTATCATTTATTGTATGTTTGATTCTCAATTCTTGCAAAAAATGAATAAAATAAAATTTTATATTAAAATTAAATAACGGTTGAATAAAATAATTAAGTGAAACTCAATTTCTCGAAGAAAAATAAACATTCGCTTCTCATTCGCTTAGACTCTTTATTTTCAACAAAAAAATTTAAAACTAAATAACACATTTTCTTTCAACCATCAGTCAATTTCAATATAAAATTTTATTTCATTTATTTTTCTTAAAAAATGAGAACCAAATTCAACATTACAGTGAAACTTTACTTATAAATAAAATTATTAAATTACTTCAATAATGTCTCTAGAACAGTAAGAGACACAATTGCCCCTTTTTACATGTATCTTCATCCCTGGCTATATGCATCAGTACATAGAAGATGTGAGCCCGTAATTTATTCCAACATGCTACATACGAACAATAGCAAACATTTTTCCATTTTGTGATCAACTCCTTTGATGAACAGCAATTTGATGAATGTCCATATCTTTCAACATAACTGCACGCCCACAAGAATCACATGGGGCAGTTCTGGACCCGCAATGGCTCTCATGCTCTGAAAGGCCTCTTAGTCGATCACGAACATCCATAGCAGAAGTTCCAGCTTGAACCATGTCCCCGCAGAACTTGCATGTCACTAAGCGTAACGGACAGTCTGAGGATTGGTGTTTAACCTGGCACAAGAAAAGAAGAATAAGAATACCATGAAGGAGAACATATAATAAGATGGATTTGCAATAATGTCCTACCTGAATGAAATGTCAAAAAAAGAAAAGAAAAATGAATATACTTTTTATGCAAGTTTTCTAGGAACTTCAACAGAGCAAAGAAAGCACAAATATTAATCTTGACAACCCTATGATATGCTACCATTTCAAGAATTGACATAGGTTTAATGTTTCAAGTCAAATAAATTTTCTTTCAAGTCTTTGACTTAATGTTCATCATAGGCGACAGTACCAAAGTACTGATGGTAAGTTGATCAACAACTAGGGTGGCCAGATTTGCACTGCAATTGTCTCCACTTGCACTCCTTCCAACTTTTTAAGGGTAAAATTATATAAATGACAATTTATATTATACGTTGTATACAAATACATATATACATGTTTATGCACATTACTAATACTGTCTTATGTAATTTTTAACCCTTAAAAAGTCAGATGGAGTGTGATAGCGGAAATTTGGAATTCAAATATCACTAATACTGTAACTTAATCAACATGACAGTTCAACGACTAATAGCCATATCTAGCACATTAGAAAAGTGACAAGGCAGCAAACAACAGGGATTACTAATGCAAACCTGGGCACTCCATATAGGAACAAGAATCGTGGGATCAGATTATTATTACTTACCATCGGCTCCTTCTCAAGTACAACTCCACATGGGCAAAGAAGTGGCTCGTGAAACACTTTCATGTGCTTCTCTATCTCTCCTGCATGAAAAGCTTGTCCACATTTCTCGCAGTGAACATGGTTCTTGGCCTCGTCGATCCTAAGAACAACCCCGCAACCAGCATGCTGACATGTCACATTATGTCTCCTACAGTAAGCCTCATGCAGTGCTATAGTTCTCGAAGGTATATAATGCTTGCAGTTTCTGCACTCCACAGTATCAGCCTCCACAAATGACGAAAAAGACCCCGCCTGCTGACCCAACTTTCGGTTACTGCAATCTTGAGTAGTTACTGACACCTGGTAGTTTGTTTTTCCCTTGAATCCATGTATACCAATACTGTAAGTACCTTCAGAAAAGCTCTGGTCCTTAGAGCTGAGGACCAAAGTTTTGGACCCCATATCATGGGAAGACCATTGATGTTGGTGGCGAGTTGGGAATAAAAGGGGATGCTTGGAAACGTAAAGATCTGTATCTCCATCTTGTGCCTCCATATTTAATTTTACCTCAATTTCGGCAGCCCCCGAAGAAATTCTTGTCCAAGTTTCATTGTCTATTGAGAACTTGTAATACATGTAGTTTCCTTCATCCACAACTCCAGATTCTGACTTCCCAAATGAAATGGGTTTCAAAACATGCTGATTTATTCCCTCTGGAACCGAATCAGGACTCACAATATCGACCTCAATGTCAGTTTCCAGGACAGATACACTTGGAGCCGGTTTTAATTCAAGAACACGTAAATGATAAGTAAGTACACCGTGATTGACTGTGAGCACATCATTTTCAGAAAGAGTTGCATGTTGCCGAAGGCTCGTTTCGAGAACAGCCTTGTGATTCGGTATGTCTGGAAAGCCAAATTCAACTGGCTGAAGTTTTGCATAAGTTCCTTTCGGTACCCATACGTACCGCACTTCAATCAGGGAAGTTTCCGGAGGGTTTCTACCAATTAAGTTATTCCAGATATGGGGAGGAAGCCCAACAGAACCCTCTTCTGCAGTAAATTCGAGCACACCGGCATGAGTTGTTCGATGATGTTGTGCTTCAGATCCTTCCGAATTTGAAAGACCGTCATTATGCATTACTGACAGCTGGAAGTGTAAAGGCCCTTTGTCAAAAGAACCTTGGTCGGATAACTCTGTGAAGCAGGATGGCGGTAGTTTGATTTTATCTCCGTTACCCTGATAGGGTACAGCTTCTAAGACACGATTAAACATGATACCTCTCCCAGCAAGTACAGTTTCTTCCATTTGCTGATCTGCCTGAAATGATAACATTAGAAGTCCATGTAAGTATCAACTGGTGGCCATAGTCATGATTTATACACATGGGGAAAAAAAGGAAAAAGAAAAAAGACAAGTGTTGATTGGGCTTTCATAGCACAACATGTTGGCACTTAGCTATGAATGCCAGTGAAATTATCATCACAGGGAAAAAAGACAAAGAAAAGATCTATCGCACAAGGCACAACGGTATAAGGAAGAGAGAGAGGAAAAAAAAAGAGGCCGTAATAGTTTAAATAATCTGTGAAAAGAAAGAGATTATCATTGATCAGCTCTATTAAGTTCCTTACCATACTACAAACGACCATCATTTACCATAAGGTGTGATTTCAAAATCATCATTTTTTAACCAATATTTTCCATGTCTATATCACTTCAGTAGTCCATAAAAGTTACTTGACAAATCAGTTTCACTAGTCCTAGCTGAAGTATACTTGGTCACCAATTTCAATCAATCTAAGTCAGTAGCATAAAACACAAACAATTGTTATTTTCAACCGCTGTCAAAGTACTGCAAATCCTACATAATAAACTCATTATTAACCTAGTCAGGCAAACCCTTCCATTCTCCATGTTTCCCATCAGGTATCTAATGTTCTTGCTATTGTACAAATGCAGAGATTATAGTGAACACAAGGAATAAACATGCGCTCATCCTACTAGATGAGCAAGCTTTAATAGAATGATGTCATTTCTATAATTGGGGCATGCACTCATCCTACTAGCTGAGCAAAATTTAATAGAACAATGTCATTTCTGTACTTGGGACTATTAATACTTCATCATTTCATTATATCCGGATAAGTAAAACAACTTAGTATTACTAAAGAGGAAAATGTAGATATGCTATGACGTATCATGTAGTATACATCATATACCTCATAGTAAAAATCACATTATATTGTAAGATAAAACAACTTCGTTTTGCAGAAAAGAAAAAATAAAGTAACCAAAATGATGTTTTGTTTAAAATGCAGATAGATACATGATTTGCAAGTCACAATTTAAACCCCCAAAATAAAAAAAGTTTACTTTTTTGACAAATATTATAGAATTAGCTCAACATCAAAGCACAAGTCAATTAATCAAGCAATTAGAACAAAAGGGTAAAGACGGAAACGAAAAGAGGACACCTTAAGTTGGGCCTCCATAGCATCGATCCTACGAGATCTCTGAGCGGCTTCAATAGCTTCCCTTTGTCGAAGAGCCTCTTGCTTAGCTTTTCTCTCTCTTTCCATTTTCAATCTGGCCTTCTCTTTCCTGTCCTTCTGCTCTTTCTCCAGCTTCTCTCTCGCCATTCTCAGCTCAAAATCCATCTCTATCTAAACTTTCAATTCGATTCCCACAATATATCAATCTCAACCTCTATAACAATCTATATGTATAGATATATGTATGTAATTCAATCGTTTGAGGGTCGGTCTGTTGAGGTTCTAGGAATGAAGTTTCGTTTCTGATGTCTTGTTGAAAAAGAAGAGAGTTCTTGGCGAAAAAGAAATTGTTATTCCTCAATGATTTGTTTATTGTTTGCCCACCTAACGTAGTTTATTACGTACTCCTACTTCGAGAAGGATCTGGGCCTTTCGATTTTGAATGACCCGTTATACAATGCTCAACGGTGCCCACTACTCCCAGCTGATCTAGATAAGCCCAATTAGTAGTCCCGGTGGACTTGTGATGATGAGAAGCCTGCTTTAGACTTTTCGTTAAGAATATTGTCACTTTTTTTTTAGAACCGTTATTTTCACAAATAAAAAAAAATAAACTATCTTAAAATAAGTTTAATATATAGGGCTAAGAATATTATAGATTATTCAATACAAATATAAAAATCTTAAACTAATTGAAAAATAGTACTCCATATTAGTTATAATATATATATATATATATATATATATATAAATTCAATACTCAAATAAATTTATATTAATTTGAACTAGAATTTTTAAAGTGAACTCTTCAAAAATCAATAATACTTCTATATTTGAAGGGTCCGATACTATGTAGCAAGTATAAATTTAAAGTTTTAACCATTAATTTTATAGGAAAGTAGAGATTAGAAAATCACCAACATCTGATTGCTGTTGACATTTATAAATAACTTATTTCTTCTTAAAATAGAGTCATGATCTATTAATATAGCTAGTAATTTGTTTAACAATATAATATAGTTTTAAAAAATTAACTTACATACAAAAATGAAGAATTTCAAGGATAAGAGAAACATAAAATCCTAAACATATGACATATAAAAATTGAACTATTATTTTCATAAGAAAATAAATTAATTTCACAAGTATGTATCATTATTTAATAATAATTTTATTATATATATATATATTAAATTAAACAATAAAATAAATTCATGAAAATAATATTTTTAGAGAGCGCGAGAGGTGAGTAAATACTCACACAATTTCATAAGCATTAATGTTTTAAACGATTTACTTTTTACCAATCAATTTGCTAGATTACATTTTTTAAAATATTCATATTTATGTAATTATGTAAATATGTACTTATATTTTTTTTTTTTACTTAAATAAGTTATATAAGTTATTAAAAAAATCTATTAACAAATTTTTTCAAATAAATTAAAAATACTATTGTACTTAATTTATAATTTTTTTTAAAAAAAATAAACTAAAACAAACATATTAAAATTGGGGTCCACATCAGTTCCGACATGAATGGCAAAAATGTAGCAAGAGAACCACCCCCATAGAAAAGCAAGTAAAATTGTACAACTAGAAATAGTTGCTCTAAGATGGGAAATACTATATTTTTACTTGTAGATCAATAAAAAGTTATGATATATTTAACTTATAATTCGACAATGATGTTTAATTGGATTAATTATGCAAGTTATGTGTTTACAATTTTTTTCAAATATCGTATGAGACGATTACATATGTGTTTATATAACGAGTGTGTGAATGATTACATAACAAAGAATTCCACAAAATTATTGTTACGAACATAAATACATAATTAGAAATTCTCTTCATTAATTTAAATTATTAATTTAATTATGTCTTGAACTATTAATTAATTAGAATGATCATAACCCCCTTTATTAATGAAGTTGAATAACAAAAAAAAAATACATTAATAAATAATAGTAAAACATTAAAATCTGATCTGAATCAAGCCTTAGCCGTATCCAAACTAAGCTTTCTGAGAATTTCACAGTAAGCATTCTCTGCTGCTCTATTCCTTGCAATAAGCCTCCTGGGGTTATATTTTGCTCTTCCCACAAATTCATTAGCTGCATAATACTCGACCTCCCCTTTTTCCTTCCATAAATCGACCTTCGTTACTTTGAACCCATATTTCTGGCATAATTCGTGCAGTTTCGTCGCCGGATTTGTTTTGAGCGTTTCTGGCGTGATCATAGGTTGTACCAAATTCTTGATTATCTACACAAATAAGTTATTAAAAATAAAATAATAAATAATATTAAGAGGACCTTAAAACAACTAATTTACAAATAAAAATTTAATTGTAAAAGTTATTATTATAATTAATTAATTAATATTGATCAAGAAAACGAAAGTAAAAGTAATTATAATGAGTGAAATACAGTATTTAACAAATAATAATTAGAGTGAAAGAAAAACCTTGGATGTAATTTCCATTGAGAAATTGCTATCAACGAACACGGCCCCAATTGTTGATTCAACAATGTCAGCAAGAACCTTTGGTGGATCAATCAACCCATACGAATGCAACGGATACTTTGGCATCGCATCCATGAATTCTCGAATCTAAACACTCACATTAACTAAAAATAAGCAAGCTTGCTTCCATCATAAAATGTAGAAATCTATCGATAATTTTGTCATCAAATGTACGGAGTAGTGTTTAAAAAAAAAAAAAAAAAGTTAAAATAAATTACATCGGAGTTGTGTGTTTAGATTAATTAATAGAGAGCCTAAAAAAGCAATTATTAAAATGTAGAAATTAACTGTATTACAAATTCTGCACTATCTATTCGTATAAAACAAGGGATCAGTACTCAACGATAGGGTGGTGTTAAACAAGTCGAATTAAGTTTGTCAGAGTTTAAGTTTAATTTGTTTAGATAAATAAATTTTATTTTTTAAAATACGATTTAGCTCGTTTAATTAAAAAAAATTATTAAATTTTTAACGAGTCGAAATATTAAATTTTATCGAACATTTAACGAATCAAAATTTGTCAAATTGATTTTTTTTAATAAACTTGAACCGAACTGGAACTTTGAATGACCAATACTCGTGATAAGTAAGAATATTTCATTAGCGAGATAAGAATGCTTTTTTTATTATATATATATTCTAGATGGGATAAATAGGGCAATGTTTCTAGTTCTATCATTTAAGACCCTGAAAATTCTGGATAAACCCTAGACATTTTTAATATTTTCCAAAGTCGGGGGACCACTTAACAATCCTCGTGATACATGTGGATTCGTGCCCAGTTCCAAACAAACCTTATCTTTTTTTAGTTGTCCCTCTCTCGGTTGAAAAAGTCAATTCAAGCCAACATGTATCCTTACAAAGTCAAGGGCATCAGTCAATCAGACCTTGCCCGTGCATGTCCATCAGTCAACCAAATCTTAATAATGTATTTAAATCTTACTTTCATTTTGATGATAGGATAAAATATTAAAATTAATCTTGCTCTTAATTTTTGATGGAAAAAATATGTAGTTACACATTGTTATATATATATATATCATTCGGAAAATAGAAGGAAAAAACTACTTTAATGTTAACCATCTTATCTATCTTGTTATTCCAATGACTTTTTGCTTATTCTGTTATTTTATAATATGGTAAGATGGGGTATCATAAAAAAATTATGACAATTAAACACAATATTTATTAATTAAATTATTTAATATAATAATTTTCATATCCAACATGGCTATTAACGAATTCTTGAATATTAAAAATATAAAATAAAGTTTCAAAAATATAATTAATTAATATGACAATATATGCTAATTATTAAAACTTAGCGCGCGCGCGCGCACACACATATATAGTTTTGTACCATAAGTTTTTTTAATCTAATTGGAATGACTTTAGGATTACCATAAATTATGTAAACTAGTATTGTAGGCACACGCGTGTGTGTGTACAAACTTTTCGTAATTAATCTCCTATTTTTTCACGATATTTGTGAGGAATGAAAAGATTAGTCTTGAATTTAAAAATTCATCCGTTATAAATTTAATTGTAACTGTCATAAAATTTTAATTTTAATTGTTGGTGAGGACACCAAATTTTTTTGTGATCTCTTTGTGCGGCTTTATAATGTAAAGAGATAAATAGATGTACAATAATACTTCTAGTTTGAAGCAACTTATTTTCACTAATTATGACTTAATTTTAAAAATAAATTGTCTTTAAAATATTTATTTTAATTGATTTTAAAAAAATTATAAATTAAGTATAATAAAATTTTAAATTTAGTTGGAAAAATTAATTAATATTTTTTTTATAACTTATAATTTATTTTAGTTAATAATTAAATTATAAATTATTTTAAAATAAATTGAGTTAAACATAGCCTCGTCTCTTTCATAATAAAAAAAAAAAAAAAAAAAAAGAAACTTCAAATTTTATAAATATTAAGATTAGGCGAATTAAAAATTGAATTCTCCTCACGGGAAGGATGGAGTAACTAATACGGCAAAGAAGACACCAACTCAAAATCAGAAAAGATTAGGCAAAAGTTCAAAACTTACTTGGTCATCAAATAGAGGTCTCTTGTGCCTCAAAAACTTGTACAACTTATGTTCGACAGCCACACGTGCGAGTTTCTCCGTGTCAACGTTAGCCGCACGTAACCGAGTTAGCTGACCCGGCGGCAGATCAGGATACACACTATAATGCTCCGTCGAAATAACAAAATTCAACACCGAGTCACCCACATATTCCAACCTCTCATACGTCTTTAAGTCCTTCTTTGCTAAACTCGGTGTCGAGTACTTCAGGTAAGACGGATCAATAAAAGCTTGCTGCAGCAAGCACTTATTTGTAAAATTGTACCCAATGATCTTCTCGACTTGTTCTAAACTCGGGTCTAAATCGGTTAATGCAAGGTCTTGGAGTGAGTTGAGGAGCTCTTTTTGAGCTTCTTCCATGGCTTTGGGATGGAGCTGTGGGAGAAGACGATAATATTGATATAATGATTTTTTAGTACTTAATTATGGATTTTTCAGAAAGATAGATCTAAGTAAACAAGGAAAGCCTTATGCCGATGGTTGGATATTTATATTTATATTTATATTCATATATTTATACGTATAGAATATAGATATGGTGCAAGTTATCACGCCCACGGAAACAGTCGGCGTTGATTTTGATAGGAGGTCGGTTTAGCAGTATTACTCCCTCCGTTAAAGTTGAATCGTAATATTTTAATATTTTATAAAATTTAAAAAATTTATTTGATATTATAATTTTAAAAAATAAATTAAAATAGTAATATTATAATTTTAAAAAAAAAAATAGTAATTAAAATGATGAGGTGTAGTATTAATATTATAATTTTAAATAAAAAAATAATGATTGAAGTAGTGAATTATATTTGATAAATTAATGATAATTTAAATAATTAACATTATTAAATTTTTTAAATTGAATATGTTACAATAACGTCGGACGTCCAAAAAAAGTAAATGTTACAATATAAATGAGACGGATGGAGTATTTTGTTTTTACTTTTTTAATCAGTAAAATATATAAAATCACTTGAAGTATATTTGTTGTGTTATTTAATTATTTAAAATTTAAAATGATGAAAATAATTATCTAAAATATTGAGGTTAAGTGAGACTGTTAGTTTTTTAACGATTCTATTAATTAAGACTTAAAATCCAAATGGTTATGTGCAATTTGAATTAAAAGATCAAGTGGTTATATAAAACTGAAATATACATTCAGGTATTTATTGAAATTAACAGAATTGTCAAAAAATTAACAATCTCACTTAATTACAATACTTTAGATAACTCTTTGTATCATTTTAAATTTTAGGTGATTAACTAATACAGTGATATACTTCAAATAATTATACGTATTTTACTCTTTTTTTAATAAATAATCCCTCCAATCCTCAAAGGGCAATGCCAGGAGGCGGGTTGATACCATACCCAACTTAGCTGTGTTTTATAAAGCGGTCAATACTTTTAGGTGGTAAAGAGAGTTTAGATAGATATTAATTGAACATAAATAAAAAATAATCGGTTTTAGATATTTAATTTAATTATTAAAAAAATATTTTAAATTTAATTAGAGATTAATCAAAATTAGATGAGAATTTTTTGAAAGAGTGATTACTATTTGCTAGCCTATAATTTAACTAATCTACAAAGACACACGTATTCCGTGTACAAATTTCCTTCTTACGGAAAAAAAAAATTGAAGAAAAATTAATGATTTGGAATATATTGTGAAGATTCAGACAATAAAAAAAGGAAAAGAAAAAGAAAAAAAATTATTTTATTTTTACTAAATACCAATAACACCATTATGCTTCACCAAAAGGTGGTTTTTTAAAAGTTGGTTTTTTCCTTTATAAATAAGATATTTCAAATTTCAAATTTGAGACTATCCATCTTCCAAAAATAATAATTTAACTAGAAAATTTTTGTTTCAAGAAAAGCAAAAGAAAGAACAATAAAAGAAACCTTAAATATAAACTATTTCTTTAATTTTAAATTTTGAAATTACATGAATATTTCATTTTATTTAAGGTGATATATGTGCCATTTTGTTTCATTATTTATTTATTAAAAATTCCCTATATTTAAAAAGTTTTTAAGCTGCTTCAGAGTCTTAAGACTCATGATATTTATCTGATCGAGATCAATATTATGGCAATCATTATCACTAGAACGACTTCCAAATTTATTTCATCAAATATGAAATTCAAAGAATACAATACCAAAAAAAAAAAAAAAAGAGTAAAATTTGGCCAAGTTACCTACAATTTAATAAGACAGTGATATCCTCATATTTTCGTTACTTTTTGCACACTATTTTTAAAGATAAATCTACATTAATTTCTCATAAATTGAAGATAAATTTAGGCCCTGTTTGTCAAAATTTATAAAAAATTGTTTTAAAAATTTACATTTGTTCAACTATTTTATTTGTGCATAATAAACTTGTATCTCACTTGTAACTTTTTAAACAGTCTAAATAATTTATTTTTAACTAAATAGATGATAATTAATTAAAATAAACACTTACAAACATGTCATAGTTGTGATTATTCATGATTATTTATAGGTGCGAACACACTAGACTCAGTAGAGAAAATTATATATCGAAGTATATTTTTATTTTATTTTATTTTATTCTCTTTTCTGAAACAATCGAAATGTGTTAAACAACTAGATTTTCTGTAATGTGCTGAAACTGTACACTTAAGTTTTTTTTTTTTTTTTTCACTGATTAGGAAAATACCATTCACAACTCTTTTAATTTAAATTTAAAAAAAAATATTTTCTCAAATAGAAAAATAAATAAAAAAAGATGAAAATGGACGTGAGCACATGCTCTCATATTTTATGTAATATTTTTTGTATTTTAGTTTGTGTGGTAAAATAAAAACAATTGTAATTTTTGATTTGTAAATTAAATTTATGAAATTTAAAAAACTAAACCAATATATTTCATTCGATTTAGTTTATATTTATTCATGAAAATTATAAACTTTATCAAAAAAATACTAAAAATTTTAATATTATATTCTGTTAAACTTAGTATGATAACTTAAATTTATAAATTGACTCAAAAAAGTATAAAATTCAATTATTGTTTTTCAAACTTAGAGCTATATATGCGTTTTAGTTAGTAAATTTGTAAAATCATAGATTTAAATTTGAAGTAAATTTATTTTATTTTGATTAATGTCAAAATCGATGTTGAAAATGTAAACTACATCACATACAAATTTTGAAAATTTAATATATATATATATATATATATATATATATATGTATGTATTAGAATTTAAATTTCAAAATTTTAAAAATCTAATTTAATAGAATTTAAAACTATCTCTACTTTTAGAACGAATGAAGTAATAGATAGATGATAACAAATATTAACAATATTAACTGTTGAAGAATGTTGAGTGGAAAAAAAAGATACTAAAAAAATAAAAGAGTTATGAATTGAGTCCACACTCTCTTATTCAAAATTATAAATTCAAATTTAAAGAAAATTTATTTTATTTTAATTGATATCAAAGTTAATGTTGTAAACTACATATAAAATATTATTACATTCAAATTTTGTAAATCTAACAAACTTATATTATAATTTAAATTTTAAAATTTCAAAATTTCAATAAAATTTCATTTTTATAGAAAGAGGTATTTGAAAAAAAAAAGGGAAAAATCAATGATACTTGGCAGCCTAAACACCTCTTATTATTATTATTTTTTATTATTATTTTTTTTATAAAAGGTGGTGTAGATTAAAATTAATTTAGTCACTTTGAAATATACAGATGTGAATTTTAAACTGACACCTTATTTGTTTTAATATGTTAGAACACCTCTTTGCTAGCCAAAAATGTTTTTGTTAAGTTATTGACTCATCTAATATCTTAACTTGTTAGAACGAAAATTCAATAATAAATTTATTGCTGTTTGATAATTGAATAAATTGCCAGAAGTGAGTAATTACCAATTTCACACATTATATATATATATATATATATATAGTCAATATTGGTTCAGTAGTCAAAATAATTGTAACCGTTTGTTTCAAATCTAATGGTGTAGCATTTCTACCTACGCGCATAAAAATTATTCAGGGGTGCATAACAATTTTTAGCGCGTATGTAAAATGACAAATTTGACCCCAATTTTTTTTGTTTTTTAGTACCAACACGCTAAAAATTATGGTAAGCAGTCGCATGTGAAATGACATATTTGCTTTCAACTTCTTTGTCTTCTAGTGTCTATGCGCTAAAAATTATGATACATATATGTTATAAATTATAGCGCATAGCCACGTGTCTAACAAAAGATGTTTTTAATATCTTAATACATGGGAGGTTTCGAGCTCGCTTCTAGCCATGTGTCCAACAAAAGATGTAGTTAATAGGTTAACACATGGGAGGTCTCGAGTTCACTTCTTGGCCACATATGTACCATTTTTTTAACGTGTACGTATCATAATTTTTAGCGTGTATTTGAATAATTTTAGCACTTAGTCCATTATTTTGACTAATCCTACACTGTTGAATCTGAAATGGATGGTTACAATTATTTTGGCCAAATAGTCAATCTTGACTATGAATTTGGACCCTATATATATATATATATAGAGAGAGAGAGAGAGAGAGAGGAGGGGATTCATAACCAAAGTTGACTAAGTAGCCAAAACTATTATAACCGTTATCTCTAAATCCAACGATGTAAGATTAAATAAAAAAAAGACCTACGCACAAAAAAAATATAAATATGCGCATTTTTTTTTTAAATAAGAGTGAATTTTTGGTGACCAAGAATTGAATTAACCTATACATACCTCCACTTTGCTAATGAATTGGGATATAGAGAAAGAAGGCAGAAAGTCTTATAAACGTCTCCCCTTGTGTTCATTCTTGTGCATGGAAAGAAATTAAGGAGTAAAATAAGACTATTTTCTTAGAATTTTAAGGGAATAAATATTGAGTTTATCTGTGGTTCTCAATAAGTTGAAAGTCATATTATAGAAAGCTATTTGTTTGTTCTATTGAGTGTTGATAAGGTGTATACTGGTATTACTTATTTGTACTTAAATATTTTAAATATATTAATTTACACATTAGAATTTACATTTTTTATGTCAACATGTAAGTCTTCGAAAATAAATCACAAATTTTTTAATATCATTTCAAATGCATATCTCAGGTGGTAAGTAAATAAGGAAAAAAATATTTGAATTTTTAAATGATTAAAGTCGAAATTCGAACTCATATTTTTGAATTAATAATTTTAAATATTTTTTACATCACGTGAGATGCACATGTGAGAAGACATTAAAAAATTTGATAATTTTTTTCAAAGAGGTGTATATTAACACAAAAAATATAAATTTTAAAGTACAAATTGACCCATTTAAAATATAAGCAGGCAAACTAAAATACTAAATATAATTAAAGGGTCTAAAATAAAATTTACTCTTAGAAAAATACAATATATAACTATTTGGTGAAGATCTCTTCCCGAAAATAGTCTAGACAAAAAAAATAAATGTACAATCAAATCAAAAATACTTTACAATGATCTTCAATTGGCATAGCTTGATTCTAATATCTTTTTATTTTGCAAAAGTTTTTAATTTATTAATTCATTGATACACAACAATGCAAACACATGAAAGATCTCAACAAGTCCTAAAAAGTAAAATTCAACATTCGATTTTTGTATACATATTTTGGATAAGGTCCAGGTTCTTGTATACAATGTTTTAAAAATTAATAGGTGACTTTAAACGATAAATAAAAGTATAATTTTTAAATGATTATAATAGAATATTAATTAAATATAAGTGATTTTTTTTTTAAATATTTATAAGTGGGCAAAAAGTCTTGTATGAGATGCTTGACTCACAATTTAATAAAACTCCAACTCAATTAAAACTTGACTTTACAATTACAAACTTAAAATGAGAAAATTAAAAGAACAATTTCAAATACTGAAAAAGTGCAACACAACATTTACTATTTAATCCTAGGAAGAAAAAAAAAAATACTAAAATAAAAGTATAAGTTAACAAGTGAGACATAATAAAATAAAAATATAAGTTAATATTTGATTCTGTGGCCTAAACTATTTTGATCTGAACATTTTGTACAAGAGCTCAGTAGCTAACTCATGGCCCTTCTCTTTTGGTATGTGAACAGCCAAAGCGAAAGACTACTGAAAATTATTTAAGTTCCCAAATGCTTTTTCTTCGTTAAAAATAAATCAATCAATCAAAATGCTTTTTGTAGAGGCTTAGAATTTAATTATTCGAAAAAATGCGATTCATCAAAGGTAATAAAAGATCTATTGTCCAATTATTTTAAAATTAGAAGAATAAATTAAAGCAATTCAATTCAATTATTGTAGACACCCTATTTTTGTGTTCTAGCATTCATTTAAATTTGTCTAGATTGATTTAGATTAGTAATATTGAAGTTATATAATTGGATTCTTTTTATGCTAAGATTACGGTTGAAATTTGTCGACCATGTTTTGTATGACAAATTTGATGATGTTATTTATTATTTATGATGTATCGAAAAACAATCAACAACAAAAAAAAAACTTTCAAATTCTTAAAAGTGTCTTTTTCTGTTCGTCTGAGTCGAATCATGGTCTCTATAATATACTTTTGATAGAATTATGGAGAAAAATCTTTATTAAGTTTGTTTTCAAATCATTCATCAAATTGATTTCATAATAAAATCTCAAATTTCCAAGGAAAAAATATAATCTTTTCAAGTCAAATCAAATCAAACCTTTTTAATTATCCTGATAATTTCAGAACTATTACATCATTTTATATTATAATTAATTGAAATAGACCTCTTCTTTTTGTGCACAAAAAAAAAAAACTTCGAAAGACGAGACTCATTTAGCGAAGGAAAGAGTATAATTAAATGATTGTGAATGTTTTTAGTCAAAAGCTATCGAGTACTTCAGGTCAGATTTATATTTTCTTATAATTCAAGGTCACGCAAAACCGAAGATGAAAAATAATTGAAAATTTTCAATAAATTTCCACCTACCAAATGAGAAATTATTTGGTTCTCATAGTTGGCTTCTTTCACCCATTATAGCCATTTTCATTCCAATCCCCTTGCTTCCTGCAAAAACTTCCTGACCAGGACAATGGAAAATTATCTTGACGCAAAAAATTGATTGTTCTTTTAATTAAATGGAATCCTGCAAATTTTCGCCACTGTTAATCTCCTCTTTTTCGCCAAGACTCTTCAAGATTTCGTTATATGCATCATTTGCTGCTCTGTTTAGTGCTATTTCTTTCTTGGCTTTGTACTCGCCTCTGCCTTTAAGTTGATTATCAACAAAAATTTCATACGTCCCTTCCTTCAACCATCGATCTCTAAGTCGTACCTTGAATTTATGTTTCTGGCACATCTCGTAAAGCCTTTTAACAGGATTTGTTTCTAGCATTTCTGGCGTAATTATGGGCTCCAGCAGATCCCTGGCCACCTACATGAAGGAAAAGAAGACATGCACAAAGCTAAATTTGTGGATAATTTATACCATCATGCTGTATCCAGCTTAAATACATTCTCAACCATTCGTTTCTTCTAAATTTCTTACAATTTAGAAGATGACCCCAATTAACAAAGTACAGATTGAACCTTTCTGCAACTAAAACCTTTTTACGCACCAATTTTGGCCGGAATGGAGCAAGATTGTAAACCATGTGATACGACTATATGAAATAAAACAAAAGATTGTGCAGTGGAAGACTAGAAGTACCTAAAAGAAATCTCAGGAAGGTCAATTATTACGTTTTGTGGTAGTTTTTTTTTTTTGATAATTTGGTCAAAAGGTTTTTGTTGAAAAAAAATTGCAATGTTGCGGTTCAATGTCACTATTTTTTATTTTTTAATTGGGATTCACTTTCTAAATTGCAACAAACCATAGGGTCAAAAATAATTAAGCCAACTACAAAATAGGATACGGAAAATGTAATACACCTTCCACGTAATATCAATTGAGCAGTTGCTGTCGATGAATACGGCCCCTATAGTGGATTCAACAATATCAGCCAGGACTTTTGGAGGATCAATTAACCCATGGGAGTGCAGAGGATACAGAGGAAGAGCACTTAAAAAAACTCGAACCTGTAAAACTCGAGTTAAATTAGTAAGAAAGGAAAGAATTGGATAAGTTGCATATGTAATAGAAGAGAAACCAGCAGAGAAACAGTCTGCATAATTTAATATGCTATAAAATACAACAGTATTACAATAATAAGCAGCCCGAAACATGTTTTTTATGGTCCTTCAAATTTCTTGGCCGTACATGGTCATTCATCTCTAATATTCATCTGTATTAGTCAATATATGTAAAAACGTTTCTTGTAGATAATTAGTATATGTAATAATTAAGTAACGATCATCAACTAATGAACTATTGAGCCTAATGAGTATTCAATACTTGACCCTTCATATACAAAGAGGAAAGACCCTCATATGCTTGAATAGATGGAAAAATACCTTCTGTGAAAAGGTCACAACAGTGTTCTAAAAGGCGCTACCCGGACCTAGATGGTGGAAAACTGGAGGGAGGGACTAGCACCTTAGGAATTAGTTGGGGCCTAGGCGTTTTCTAGGCGGCTATATATTTATATTTGATTTTAATTATATATCATAATTACTCCTTAAATTATAATAGAAAAAGTTTTAATTTTAATTTTAATTTTTGCTTTTTTAAATGACTTGTCCACCTACTAAAGTACTAATCTGCCTAGGCGTCCCCCCCTAGCCCGCCTAATTACAAAAAATAATTTTCTGACCACCTATAGCTAAATCGTTCCTGCAACCATGCCTAGGATGCTGCCTAGGCCGATTTTTAGAACACCAGTCACAACTCTACATCCTAGAACACATGCAATTCAAATATAGCACATTTGTAAATGTACCAAAAAAAATACATTTGTAAAAGTTTTTGTCTCCACAACTTAAAGTGAGAAGTCTTATAGGGATCATGCCTGTACTCTGAAGGCAAACATATTTTTTATCTACAATTTTAAATTATTCAAATGATAATGCTACAGGAAATCAGAGCCCTGCCATGGTATGAGCTTCGGTTTGTGTTGACTTGGTCCAAATTACCATGCAGTCTAAGAAATATGAGACACGGTCAACATGTGAGTTCTCATTAGGGCAGTAGATATCATAGGACAGAAGCTTACATATCATATGCAATCTCAGTCACCTACAACTGATTCCTCTTGGAGTTACTGGAATAGCCATTCAAATATAATATTTCTAACTTTGTATTGAATGCTCAAACATCAGACTTGTAGTATTTCAAGAACAATCAAATAGTTGACGTAACAAAAATCTACTCATAAATGAAGTTTTATTGCGTTTTGAATTTAAGAGAATTCCTAACTATAAGCAGTTATCTATAGCTATCCTTAGCGCAGCGCGTTCCCGTATTCATTCCAAGAACCAGAACAGTTTGCGTTCCAGGTAATTGATTCCTATGATTGGTTTTTGTAAATTTAACAGACTTTTCCCAGTACGCAACCAATACTCTTTCCCATAATTTCACTGTCAATATTCATCATCGATATGCCATTTATTAAAATTGAAGTTCCTCAATATTAAGAGAAGGTTGGAATTGGAAGTGTACAATGTAATAACCCAGAAATCCAAAAACTACAAGCTTGCTCAAATTAAACTGAAACTGATATCTAAAGTAAACAGTCACTCGTGAATCACAAAACATTCACATATGAAGAGGCTACAATAAGAAAGTGCTCAGTATCATAGAGCAAATATTTTGAAGAATTTTATACTTATCAACTCCTATAGTGCATTAGTGTCGTTATATATACAATATAAAAAATATAAATAAAAGCTTTCTCACGAATTTTTCATTAAATTATTGTACCCCTATTACTTTATTTTTGATGGGTAAGTTTGTCCCAAGTGTGGGGATTAGTCTCATAATATATGTATAAACTAAAAGACTACACGTAGAAGAAATTAGTAGATACCATGAGAAAACCATAATGACAGAATGACACAAGACATAAAGTATGTTTAAGATAATTTTTAGCACAAACATAATCAACAACAATACCGATATTTTGGTCATAGCCACTTACTTGTTGGCCAAGTTTACGGTTATGATGACGTAAATACATATGTAAGTTATGGTTGATTGCTGAACGTGCTAGCTTCTCTGTATCGACATTAGCGGCACGGAGAGGAGACAACAAGCCTGGAGGAAGATTTGGGTACATAGAAAATTGTAGTTTTGTCATCAAAAGATTGAGCACTGAGTCACCCACAAACTCGAGTCGTTCGTATGACTCACATTTCCCTTGATAAGATGGATGTGTAAAGGCTTGTCGTAATAAGCTCTGATTGTTAAAACTATACCCTATAATCTTTTCCACTTCTCCAAGACTCGGCAATGACTCCGTCCTCAAGTCGTCTTCTTCCTCTTGTATAAAATGATCACTAGCTTTTATGCCATTTAGGACACCACCCCAAGCAAAACCTACAGAAGAAGCAGAGATTTCGTAATAAGTGAGAGGATATTAGTAATGGTTGTTTATGTTGCACCAGAAACACATTATGGTTTTCGACGGGAAAATATCTTCTCCTTTTGATTTCCAGGGTTTTATATTGATGATTAGAGAATACGTTTGAAAGTACTAAGATGAACCACCTACCTAATATATACATGAACTAGCTTATGCCTATTAGACAATCACTTGTGAGTAAGAAAGTTGCCTCTTAAAAGTACCGGAAAACTTTGGAGTGCTCCAAACACCATAAACGCTACAATATACTCCACCAAATGTATTGTTCTTATCAGCAGACATTTTTTTAAAGTAGACTTTTTCTGAAATTAGATTAGTAGAAAGGAGGACATGGAGTAATCCTACTAAGTAATCAACAAAACTAGTACCTAGATTTCTAGAAATAATGTTTATTGGAATTACTAAAATGAGAATTACATGTGCAGTTGTAAATATTGAATGAAGGGTGTCTCCTTCGAGTCCACGTGAAAAAAACAAATGTTCGGCTTCGATCATTTCCATAGTCCGTTCCAAAAACTTAAATATATGCTTTGACATTTCTAGTCAATTTGTGAAATCTTGCAAATCAAATTCAATACAAATTCATTTGGTTTTAGTACAAACCATTAATTATTACTCCATCCATTCCAAAATTAAAGATAATTATCCCTTTTTAGTCCGTCCCAAAATTAGACACATTTCTATTTTAAGACAATAAAAGGCCATTAACTTCTTATTTTCTTCTTCTCACCTCTCTCGTCATTCCTCCCAATTAACCCTTTATTTCCGTTTCTCTCTTAAGATTTTGGGGTAATATTGTTGTTAAATCATAGAATAATTTATTTATTTATTATTTATTAGCGTAATTTAGTCTAATTAGGATTGTTATTTAGGTGTTTTATTTTCCAAGTTAGAATAAGTGTCTTTCCTGCAGTCAGGTTAAGGCTATCTAAAACCCACAGTTGCCATTGTAATACACTTGAGTATTACTACTTTCAGTTACTTTTGGTTAAAAATTGCCTATAAAACTGTCATTTGTTATAGGTATTAATTAACTAGAAAATATTACCAGTTACTATCGTTATAGTTAGTTCATATTAATTTTAATTTTAGTAGTATTTCACAAATTGACTAAAAAAGTCTAGCATAATCTAATTTCGAAACTGACGGAATAATTGTAGGCATGTAGCATTCAAATACGATCATCAAAAGTGCCTACGGATGACAGTTATACAAGATATCAACAGTAATATACTCTTACAGGTACGAATTGTTACCGTAATTGCGGAGGCGGTTGGAGAAGGCTTTCATGGTGGGAGAGAAGAGTGACTTCAGCCATGACAAATAAGACGACGAAGCCATTAAAACCAGTGGCTGCTGCTTTTTTAAGTGCTTCTGGTTGATTTCATTGAATTTGATAGACCTCCGACTTCTAATTGCAGGAAGGTTTTCCCTGTCCCGCTCGATAGGACGAGAGCAAAGATGAGACCGTGAAATTCTTAACATGAATGGGTTTATTCGTCTTTACAGGTACTTACTACTCCCTCTTTAATGTGGTACCACGAAAAATAACACATTAATTAACATGGCTTCTTAATGATATTAGAAAAAGGGCTTCTTAATGATAATAGAAAAAGGGTTTCTTAAAAAAAATGTGATACCAAAAGCAATAAACATGGGTGAAAGAAAAGTCAACAAAAATGAGACATTTTAAGTGTTCCTCAATAATGATATTTTATATTTAAAAATATTGTCATCCAAAAAAAATTATTTAATTCTCAAATGTTTTTTTTAATTTGTTGATAATGTAAGTTTTCAAAAATATTTCAACGTGTGTGAAATGATATTTTTCTTAAAGGACTTTTCCTCGGAAGAATTATCAAATTTTTTGACATATTTATGCAATTAACAATTCAAATGTTATAGATTATGAGGCCGCTTAGGTTTATTACAGAACAATTTATGCAATTATTATAGGTAAACCCTAAATTGTATGGATCGGCAGCAAAATTGTAAACAAATTCTGTACTTCTATTTGAAAACGTGTAAGCACAAATCATACAAACAAATTTATTTGAAAAAATTGAGCAAAATCGAAGTATACTCCACTTCTTTCTCTCATTCACCCCTCAAATAATAATTGTATATACATACAAAAATACTCATTTACAAATGATATACGTAAGTATGCAGATATATAACTTGAACAGCTAAATCTTGGCAAGTTTCCCAAGCAGGTCCCCAACATATAGCACTTTCTCATTACTACCTTCCGGACATCAGGTTGACAAGGGCATGGTTTTCGTAAAAGGAACCAACATCCCAATCCTCTGTTGAGGACGAAAGAGTCATTAGTGCAACTACTATCGATCTCATACTTGGTCGCAGTTGTGGATTTTCTTGTGTGCAAGCCTTCGCAAGCTGAGCCATCTGCCACCAAATATGCACCAAAATGAAGCTCTATAAGACTATGAATCAAATGAAAAAATAAGAAGGAATTGATACTTCCACAAGGAGATTCTATATTTCCACAGTCGCATTGGGATACATTTATTACTCATATGCGGAGAACATTGTGAAAATATCAATTTTTTTGGGTGAAAATATCACTTCGAAAAGAAAGAAGGCAATGAAAATTTGTTTTAAGGACATCATCAAACATAAACGTTCACCTTGCGGACTGAGTCGAGAGTGTAGTCATCTCTAAGCCTAGGGTCAATCAGTTTGATAAGGTCTTCTTTTGGATCATGCTGATTAAGAACTTCCTCAAACTGTAAAGTATGAGAGGCACAATAAGCTTAGTTCATGAATACATATCAAAGTACTACTCGACATAGTTGTCAAATTTTCGAATTTATAATCGTATATAGTTTCGTGAATCGTATCGAAAGATACAGAAACAAAGGCAAAACACATTGTTGTTACATATCTAAACACATAGAAACTTCACTTTTTTAGACAACAAATCATAACAATATAAAACTCATAATGAAATTAAGTCCAAAATTACAAAGTCGAGAGCAAAAGTCACTCCAAATTTATAAGAAACTTATAAAATGTCTTCAGACTTATCCTATAGAACTACTGAACTCTTTTTCTACTTGGAAAAGGAGCTTCAATATTTTTTTAGGTCTTATAAGGACCACAATAACTTAAAGATGTATTTTTACCATATCATAAATCGTATTATATCGTAAAATACATATCGCATATCAAAAGATACATAATTTGAATCGTAAGATACAGTGCAACTTAGGATGCGCTTTGCGATACGTATCAAATTGGTCCTGTATCGTATCTTGTTGTAAAATACCGCATATCATAAGGTTTTGACAACTATGCTACTCGACTACTCGTTCCATAAAAAGAGTCCCATTTGTAAAATTTTCAAATATTCCTTCCGTTTTAAAATATAAGGGCAAAATGAATTTTTATTTGTTTCAGAATATAAGAACAAAATATATTTAAGAACACACCTTTACTCCAAATTCGATTATTTTTGCAATGGTCCCTTTCTCTCCACTCTCTCTAGATTTCTCTAAAATGTCTCCAAACTTATCAAAGCATCGCTCAATGTTACCTTTGTGTACGATTATCAAAACTTAATTCGTTGTTATATTTTGTAATTTTCTAAACAAAGTTTATTGAAAAATGTTAAAAAAAAAAACTATTACGTAAATAATCTATATTTAGAGAGTTGTAGCATTTTTTTGACTCAAATGGATGAATATTTTTCTTAATATTCAACTTTTTAGCAAAATGCTTTTATAATTTGGATAAGCGGGAATATTAAGATTTAAGGATATATATTATACCATATTTGCCCCCGAAATATAATAAGTGGCTGGTTTAATAGTAGTGGCATAATAATGAAAATTGTGATGATAAAGTTGAGGATATGTCATCATTCTATACTACCATTAATAGAAATAGCCAAATATGATTCTTTTATTAGAACAAAATTTATTTCACGAATGAAACTCTTTTGTAAAACAAAACGATTCTGTCATTAGTACTTTAAGACGGTAAAGAACTCCTTGCACCTACTAGATGTCAAAGGAATAGGGTCTCCCAAAACTGGGGGAATAGGGGCAAACTATTTTCCAATGTAAGTTGGAAAGTTTACCAAAAATTGACATCATTTGCAGTGATTCACTTTTAAGCCACTCAACATGCATGGAAGGTGAAGTTTATCTAATCGTCAATATATATATATATATATATATATATATATATATATATATATCTATA
>JAUMHB010022620.1:0-25563 GCA_032359685.1 Pittosporum tobira
CTGCATTTTGAATACATGTTCACAGCACATAGGTAGAAGTTAATTAAAAGTGCATGCATAACAAAATTAAACGCAAAACTACCTGTTGTTGGCAATAGGACATAACGCTGGAGTAGCAGGTGGATTTCCCATGGCTAGTCTCCTACCAGGCCTACTGCGGCCACCTGGACAATATTTGAGCAAACATTTATAATTCAATAACTAATAACAATAGAATTTATCAGAAAATTAAAATGCTAAAACTGTAATTCTAATTTACCTGTAACATTAGGCACGCCATGATTCCCACGCGCCCCTTGTCGTCTGTCTGGATTTCTAGACATATTCAACTATACTGAAAATTTTAACAAACAAAAATACAAACAAATAAGGATAAATAAACATGCTTTAAAAATAGATAAAACAATGTAACAAGAGACATAAAGATATATAAACATTAGTAAATGCTTACGAGTATGTACAATTTTTCATATATTATCTCACATAATATATTTAATATTTGATTTCTTTTGCGGTTGTTATCATTATGTATTCTTATCTTTAGCGGACTTTATGAGATCGTGGGATTGGTATTCAAAATTCATGTTGAGTGTTCTCTTCATATATTATACTCTACAGATTTTGATGTAAAGTGGTATTTTCCTGCCTCTCACTAATGATTTTTCCCAATTTGAGTTTCCACATGAATTGGCGTGTTCTTGTTTATTTATTTTGGTTTAATTTTGTGTTTTTCATAGATTTGTTATAAGAAACTGGTATGAAACCTTAGGATTTCATTTTTTTGGTTGTTACTATGGCTTCAAGTTCATCAACAAAGTTTGATGTGAACAAATTTGGTGGGATGACAATTTTAGTTTGCGGCATGTTCGTATGAGGGTTGTATTTACGCATCAAGGTTTGAAGAAAAGTAGAGATACTATCTCTCTTAAATATGTCAAGAGCAATTTGGAAGAGATATTGCAAATAGGGGAAAAAATAAATTTTAGAAAAATAGATGATAATGGTACTAGTTTGGTTGCACGAGGTAGAAATTATGAGAAAGTGTGGAATTTTCAGAGGAAAGACTTCTTTCAGAAGAAATAGATCAAAATCCTCTCATTATTCAGATATGTGATATAACTACTGTAACATTGTTCATGATTTTAAGTTAATGAACAAACAATAGAGGAAAGAAAGTAGTCAGTAATCACAACAAATAAAATAATAGGAACAAAAAAGATGCTCAATTCAGTGTTTTTAACGGTAGGGTTGGCCATTTCTTATTATTAGCTGATGACAGAAACAGACTTACTAATGACTGAATTCTGAATTCAGGTTGTTCATCTCATATGTTCCCTAATCGTGAGCACTTCTCCACATATGATAAGTCGATTGATGGAGGGAGTCATTAAGAACAGTAAAGGCTATTTGTTTTTATGAAAGACTGGAAGGTTGGTACATTATACCTATTGGAGGCTTCTACAATTATGTGGTTCAGCTGAAGTTAGTTACTCAGTGACTACAACAACTTCCACCAGGTTATGGCATATGAGATTAAGTTATATGAGCTACAGAAGCATGGATGCTTTTAGCAAGAGAGGCATATTAAAAGATGGACTCATGCAAGCATCATGTTTATGCGAAGCAAGGTCAATTGTAAGACAGCAGTTCACCATTCTAAATGGACTTTGCTCTACAGTCATTTATATCTTTGGAGATCTGCTAGAGTTGTTTCCAGAGGTGGTGGTTCATGGTACTTACTTACCTTCATTGATGATTACTCCATAAAAGATTAGGTCTACTTCTTAAAGCACAAGAATATTCTTTTCTTGAATTTTATATAGTTAATGACTTTGCTAGAGAGACAGGCATGAAAGAAAATTAAGAGGGTTAGAATAGATAATAGGTTTAGAGTTTTGTTAAGAAGAGTTAAAAATATTTTGAAGGAATGAAAGTAATGTCAAGTATTGTTATGGCTACACCACAATAGAATGGAGTTACTGTGGGCATGAACAAAACTTTGCTTGAAAAGGGAAAGTAATGTCAAGTATTGTTATGGCTACACCACAATAGAATAGAGTTACAGTGGGCATAAACAAAACTTTGCTTGAAAGGGCCAGATGTATATTGTCTAATGACGGTTTGCAAAAGGAGTTTTGGGTAAAAGCATGAACATGACTTGTACTTGGTGAATCATTCACCCTGCAAGACTATTGAGTGTAAGACTTTCAAATATATTTGGGCATGTAAGTCTACTGATTATTCATCTCTTAGAGTCTTTTGTTGTCTTGCATACGCACAGATAATAAAAAAAGGAAAACTTGAGTCTAGAGACAAAATCGCATCTTTTTTAGTTACATGTCTGGTGCAAAAGGTTATATGCTATGCTTTGTTGATTCAGAATGCCCTGTGTTTCTTATTAACAAGGATATTATTTTTAACGAGTTTGCCATACTTTGGTCTGACAAGGATTTGTCCATTCTTTCTAGTGATAGTCAGGAGAGTCTCAGACAAAGGGTGGAGTTTGCAATAACTCTAGGTCAGACACCTATTATTGTTAATGGGAATACTAATTTGGAAGAGTGAGTGAAAGAACTGTAAAGTTTTATCAGAAATAGACTGAGTTGTAAAACATCCACATTGATATTCAAGTTTTGTTGTTAATTAATGCTTTATCAATTACATAGACAATAAAGTACACTGAAGTCATAACATATAAAGAAGTTGTTTCATTAAATGATTTAGCTAAATTGTTAACTTCTAAAAATGAATAGATGAAATTTCTCGATAAGAATAAGACTCTAGATCTTCTTATGCCACCAAAAAATAAGAATATGTGGGTTTGAAATAGGTTTACAAGAGAAAAGAAGGTAATCTAGGAGTTGAACAAGATAGGTGTAGGGCCCAATTAGTTACTAAATGCTATAGCTATGTTGAGGGAGTTGATTTTAATGATTGGTTTTCTTCTGTTTTCTAAGTACAAATCCATAAAGTCTTAGTTGGTCTAGCTGATAGTAAACGTTTTAGAGTTAGAGTATCTTGATGTTAAATCATATTTCTTACAAGATGAACTTGAGGAGCATATTTAAATGCATTAGCTTGATGGTTTCCAAATTGAGGGTAGGAAGGCCATTTTTACTTATTGAAAGATCTCTAGATTCTTTTATGATGGACCCTGGTTATTGTAGGAGCTAATATATTGTAGATTGTATATTTCGAAAAACATTTAGACGACTAATTTAGATCTCTATTGCTTTATGTTGATGATATGTTGATTGTAACAAAAAAATAGATATGATATTAGCAAGTTAAAGACACAATTGAGAACTGAATTTTAGATGAAAGATTTAAGGGCTGTTAGTGATATGCCCAATGATCCAATCATAAATCGTACTCTATTATTAGTTGTGGATAACGTTGTGTCGGAAAAACTGATCTTCATCTAACTTAGGTAATTATAATGTCTTGCTAGAGTCCACTAATAACTTGCATGATAAACTGATTAGCTTTGATTATGAATGAATAAGTGAAATCGAAATCTTATTATTTCTTTCTCTTATTGCTAAAACCCTAATTTAATTAATTTTACTTAGTGATTAGTTAATTAGCTATTATTAGTATAAAAAGCTAATCTTTTTAATTTGTTAGATAAAAAAAAAAAAGAATTTCTTGACTAGTAAATAGTTGAATTTCAGTCCTTGTGGGATCAATAACTTTTTATACTATAATTTGATTTTGTACACTTGCACAACCACGATCAAGTTTTTGGCGCCGTTGTCAGGGACTATAATTTTTCAATTATTATCAATTTTAGATATTCTTTTCTTAATCAATTTTTATTTTTATTTTTATTTTCACTTTGTTTTCTTGTGTAAGATTTGGTTGTTCAGGTTTAAGGTCATTGTATGCTAAGAATACGTCAACAGGGGGACTTTAAAAACTTTGATTTAGATCCTGAGAGAACTCTTCAAAGGCGATTGAGGGAGAATAATTTGGTTCAAAGAAATCTAAACTCAGTGAAGGACCAGAAGAGCAACAAGATGACACACTACCAAGATAAGAAAAGGAGAATGAGTAATTGCCGAGAAAGACAATGGGCAAGTTCACAATTCCAGTGGTCCAGGATTGTTCATCCAGTATTACGAGACCAATAATCCAGGCCAATAATTTTGAACTCAAGTTGGCATTAATACATATGCTACAAAATGCGGGACAGTTCAATGGGCTACCGAATGAAGATCCAAATCTCCATTTGCAAAATTTCCTCGAAATCTATGACACAATTAAGTTCAATGGAGCCAAGTTATTTCCATTATCATTACATGATAAGGTTAAATCGTGGTTGACTTCACTGCCTGCAGGTTCTATCACCACTTGGGAAGAGATGGCCCAGAAATGTTTAAGCCAATATTTCCCTCCTTCCAAGTTAGCTAAGATGCGGAATGACATTACCACATTCATACAGCTGGACGAAGAGTCATTGTATGAGGCGTGGGAGAGATTTAAGGATTTAATAAGAAAATATCCACATCATGGTTTGCTGGTCTAGATGAGAGTACAGACATTCTATAGTGGGATACATTAAACCTTGTGAAGTACGATAGATGTTGCAGCTAGCAGGAGCATAAATCACAAATCACCTGAAGACGCCTTTGTATTAATTGAAAAAATGACTGCAAATAACTAACAATGGTCATCTAAGAGGTTCCAAGCTAGAAGACCAAATGGAGTACATGAAGTGGAGACAATGGTGGTGCTCAATGCGAAGATGGATGCACTTACAAAAATGTTCAACTCCCAGGAAAACAATGTTTCAAAAATCCAGGGGGTTTCTTGTGATTTTTGTAGTGGTGATCATAGGAGTAATGATTGCCAAATTGATAACAATTTTGCTACTAACAATGCCAACTATGTTTCTAATTTTGGCAGGCCACAAAATAATCCTTACTCTAACACTTATAATCCAGGGTGGATGAACCATCCAAACTTGCGGTGGGGAGAATAGAATCAAGCACCGAGGCCACCACCACCACAAATGGCTAAGCCCAGTTCACATTTGGAAGATTTAATTGGGAAATTGGCCCATACAGTTGAGGAAAACATCAAGAACATTAATGCATAATTGCAATATCAAGAAGCGGCTATTAGAAATATTGAGAAATAAGTGGGTTAATTGGCACAACTGATGGTGACAAGGCCACATGGCTCTTTACCCAGCAATACCGAGACAAATCTGATGGACCAAGCAAAAGTCATCACGTTGTGGAGTGGTAAAAAGTTGAAGGATACAGAGAATATTGAAGATAATAAAGAGAAAGAACAAGAACAGTCACCCAAAGCTTAACCCTCATCTTCTGAAGCAGAAAAGAATGAGTCACCCCTGAATCCTTATACTCCGCCAATTCCATATCCAGGGCGACTAGCAAGGAAAAATCAAAATTCTGCTCAGTTTTCCAAATTCATTGAGGCTTTCAAGAAACTTCATATCAACCTCAGTATCACTCAAATTAGCGGATAGATCAATCAAGTATCTGAGAAGTATTGGGGAGACTGTACTGGTAAAAATGGATAAGTTTATTTTTCTAGTTCATTTTGTAGTGCTCGAGATGGATGAAGATGTCGACGTGCTAATTATAATGAGGAGACCTTTCCTAGCAACAAGAGGGGCTTTATTCGATGTACGAGAAGGAGAATTGGTGCTACAATTAGGACAAGACAAAATCAAGTTCAATGTCCTGAAGACTATGAAGTACCCTAGTGAGAAGTCGAATGTGTGGATGTTAGACATCACAGGCCGAGAAGTGGAGCACATTTTTAAATTAGTTAATACTCCCAATCCACTATTGAATACTATGGTGCATCAAATAGAAAAAGGTTTAGGCCTTGAAAAAGAAGAGGAAACATTAAGCAACTTAAGGCGATTAGACCCTAGTCGACATCCCTAGAGCCGAAATATATTGTATTGACAAAAAGGAAATCAAAATCAAGGCCACCAATTGAGGAGCCACCTAACCTGGAACTAAAGAGTTTACCTCCTCATTTGAAATATGCTTTTCTCTATGGTACTAATTTTCCTATAATTATTTTTTCTTCTTTGACATAAGAGAGGGAAGACAAGCTACTTAGGATTTTAAGGGACACAAAAGAGCAATTGGATAGACGATTGATGAAATCAATGGTATTAGTCCCTCGGTTTATATACACAAAATTTTGATAAAAGAAAAGCATAAACCGATCATTCAACTGCAAAAAAAATGTTTAACCCAAAGTGCAGGAAGTAATAAGGCAGAGGTGATCAAATTATTAGATGCAGAGATTATTTACCCAATTTCGGACAGTTCATGGGTAACTCCAGTGCAAATCATTCCAAAAAAAAGGTTATGACGGTTATACACAATGAGAAGAATGAATTTATTTCTACTAGAACCTTCACCGTTTGGCGAGTGTATAGATTACAGGAAATTGAACGATGTCACTCGAAAAGATCACTTTCCTTTGTCATTCATCGACCAGATGCTTGAAAGACTTGTAGGATATGCATACTACTGTTTTTTAGATGGCTATTTCGGATACTTCCAACTTTCGATTGCTCCAGAAGATCAAAAGAATACCACCTTTACATGCCTGTATGGCACATTTGCATATAGGAAGATGCCATTTCTCCTCTGCAATGCACCAATTACGTTACAAATATGCATGATAGCCATATTTTCAGAAATGATGGAGAGTTGTATTGAAATATTTATGGATGACTTTTCTATTTTTGGCTCTACTTTTGATAAATGTTTGAATAATTTGGAACTAGTTTTGCAGAGATGTGAAGATGCAAACCAAGTACTAAATTGGGTGAAGTGCCATTTTATGGTACAAGTAGGTATTGTACTGGGTTACAAGATCTCGAAAATGAGGATAGAAGTTAATCGGGCAAAAATTGAAGTGATCTCTGATTTACCACCGCCAACTTTTATGAAGCTACTTCGGGGATTCCTGGGACGCACAGGATTTTATAGAATATTCATTAATGACTTCTTGGAGATAGCTAGGCCTCTTTGCAAATTACTGAAAAATGACGCAAAATTTGAATTTTCAGACGAGTGTTTGCATGCATTCTTCACCTTAAAGAAAAAGATAATTTTAACTATGATCATGACAACTCCAAATTGGACATTACCAGTTGAGCTGATGTGTGATGCTAGCGATACCTCGATAGGTGTTGTGTTAGGACAAAGAAATGATAAGGTTTTTTGAGCCATCTACTATGCAAGTAGAACGTTGTCAAGAGCTCAACTTAATTACTCCACTACAGAAAAGGAACTCTTAGCGGTTGTATTTGCTTTTGATATATTATGCTCTTATCTTATCGGTTTGAAAGTTGTTATTTTTACAGATCATGCAGCTTTGAAGTATTTGCTTCAGAAGAATGACGCAAAACTAAGGCTCATTCGATGGATTCTTCTACTGCAGGAATTCGATCTAGAAATCAAGGATAAGAAAATAACGAAGAATCTAGTACCAGATCATTTGAGTAGACTTCTGAACGCTTCTTATGATGTAAATCCAATTTGTGAGACATTCCCGGACGAAAATATGTTACATATAGAAACCAATTTACCCTAGTATATGGATGTCGTGAACTATCTGCTAAGCAAGGTACTGCCACCTGACTTTACCTATCAGTAAAAAAAAAGGTTCATCTCCCTCCTTAAAAGTTATATTTAGGATGAACCTTTTTTATTTAAGATATGTGTTGATGGTATAGTTAAGTGCCGTCTTTCGAATGATGAGACTGCAAAAATTTTATATCATTGTCATGATGGTCCAATTGGTAGCCATTTGGTTCTAATAAAACTACTTTGAAAGTCTGATTTTTATTGGCCAACCTTATTCAAGGATGCATTAAATTATATTAAACGTTATGATATATGTCAACATATGGGGAACATATCCAAAAGAAATGATATGTCATTAAATAACATCCTAGAGTGTGAAGTTTTTGATATTTGGGGTGTTGATTTCATGGGTCCATTCCCACTTTCTTATGGGAATGCATATATCTATCTTGGTAGCGGTGGAGTATGTATCTAAATACGTTGAAGTTGTCACTCTTCCAATATGTGAAGCGAAACATGTGGTTAAATTTTTGAAAAATAATATATTCACACAGTTTGGATCACCAAGAGCCATAACAAGTGACCAAGATACACATTTTATAAACAAATAGTTTGGGTCACTCTTGCAAAAATATGGCGTTACCCATAGAATCATTGTTGCTTATCACCCACAAACGAGTGGGCAAGTGGAAGCTTCAAATCAGGAATTTAAGCACATTCTAGAGAAAACATTGAATTCTAATAAGAAGAATTGGTCGGTTAAATTGGATGATGTATTGTGGGCTTATAGGACTGCATTCAAGACACCAATCGAGATGTCACCATTCTGCCTTGTCTACGGGAAAGGTTGTCATCTGCTAGTGGAGTTAGAACACCATGCTTATTGGGCGCTACAGACTCTTAATTTTGACATGAAGATGGTGGGCGAGAAAAGAATGTTACAATTTAGTGAGTTAGATGAGCTCAGACATGATTCTATGAAAGTATAAAGATTTACAAGGAGAAAATGAAGTGGTAACATGACAGCCACATTATACATAAAGAATTCAGTGTGGGTGATTATATAATGTTTTATTATACAATTCTCATCTTTGTTTATTTCCAGGTAAATTGAAATCGTGATGGAGAAGTCTGTTCTTGGTCACAAAGGTTTTTCCCTACGGTACGATAGAATTGACAAATTTAAAAGGGGAATGCTTCAAAGTGAATGGCCAGTAATGGAATCACTACCCTGGAAGAGATTTAGATCCTCTCAATGTCATTGTGACATTGGTGTCTCCAACTTGACTAAGAGCATAGAGAAGTTGGGCTAGAAACTATAAAACGAGCGCTTTCTGGGAGGCAACCCAAGCTATGTATCTTTTTGTATTTTTTTATGATTTAATTTTAATTTTAACTTTATTTTCCTAGTTTGTTTTTCAAATGTTTTTGTAGGTTTAAGCTTTAGGATGTATAAGAGATTTTTAGGAAGAATAACAGGTCAAATCGGACAACGTATGAAGGAGATGAAAATTGGACAAATCAGATAACATATGAAGGAGATGGAAATTTTAAGCACAAACGGGACATATTGGCTTACGGCCATAAGGCCACCCATAAGCCAGCCTATGGTCGGGCTTTTAATCTTCATTTTGCTGATCTTGGTTATTCCATGCATTATTCAGCCATTTGAAGCGCTACCCCTCACCAACTTTGAACCAAAGCATTCTAAACTCCAAATTAAGCCTTCCAAACATAAATCCTTCCATCAATCATTCATTCTTACACCTATCTATCACATAAATTCTACATCAATAACCTCAAATTTCATTAATTCTTCAAAACCCACCAAATCCCAATCTTCGCGACCTGTTAAATTTTAATCAATCAAAAGTCGGAAAAGTTTGGGGGATGCATTGTGTAGTTGTTTGGGATTGATTTTGATCATTATGCATACACGGAGGGCTAGAGGTGAATTGTCTCAAAGGCAATCGAGCCACTCTCAAGGTGTTCGACAAAATGTCCCAGCGAACCCTTATGGCATAATTTTTCAAAATGACGAGCAAGAAACAAGGTACAACATTCTAGTTAATTGTCGAATTCATAATACACACTATATGAACTTCTTTACTTTGCGCGATTTGGGTTTGCTTAAGGATATAAGATGGATGAGTGAGCGAGTGTGATAGAGTAGGTTTATTGAAAAGAAGGGAGCCACATATATTCGTTTAGTGTTGGAATTTTTTAGCAGTATAATGATTAAATTGGCAGGGAATAACTGATGGATGACATTCCATTTGATGAACAATGAATACACATTTACTTTGGTGGAATTCAATTGAATCTATGGTTTTCCAGTTGATAAGAATTGGATTTCTCTCAACAATTTCAATTATAATCACTTCTTATATCAACTCATGGGTCAGGCCAATTATACATTGAAAGCTACAAATGTTCATAACCCATGCTTTCGATACATGCAGTGATTCATAGCACACACAATTTTCGGTTGTGGTGATAGTGACCGAGTTTTTCACCGAGATGAACTCTTTATTCTTCACACAATGTACTATGACCAAGAATTTGATATCGGAGTTAGTTTTCTTTGGCATATCACCAAACAATCACGACAACTGAAAGGTGATATAATGTTTGGAAGACTTAATACACCAATAGTAACGCATGTGGGACTCCATTGCTCAGATTTGCTTGAGGCTCAAGGGAGCAACACAATATATATCGATTCCTGTATAGCAATTCACATGATCACTAAATAATGTAATGCATATTACCTTTACTTCAAGACAAACTATCGGATGTTGCTTCCAAATCCTCATGCTTCAGCACGTGATGAAGCAAATTGGATTTATCCCAAGGTCTTCGATGGCTAGAAAAATGGTGACATTCCCCCAGACGTACCTAGAATAACCGCTAAGCGTGAAGAAGATGCCGACATGGGCTGAAGGATTTTCCCAATTTCTCTGGATTACGTGATGACTTTGGACGGCCAATCATTCCTAGTATACCAACTATATCTAGTGGTGCCAGATATACTGGTGCAAGTCCAAGTGGGACGGCTACTTTTGGGGCAGCTCAAGAGGACTTCTGCACTATTATTGCCCGAATTGAAGGAGAGCAAGCCTAGCAAAGGGCTATGTTGAAGCAAATATATGATTTGCACATCTCCCAGACCATTTTGGGGCCCCTTCTTCTTAATCACGTGTGTTCATTCCTTTAACCCATATGTGTTATTGATGTTTTACATTGAGGACAATGTAATGTTTATGCTTGGGGGAGGGAATAGCATGCTTGATACTTTATGTGTTTTCTATGATTAGCCTATCTAAATATTCGTTTTTATTAAATAAAAAAAATCCAAAAATTTCAAAAACCTGTAAGTTGTTTTGAAAAGAATTTCATGCATTTAAACCAAATAAAAGTGAATGGACCTAGTTGGTTTTGAAAATTGTTTGGAACTGATAGTTTGCTTTTTATGAGCTTATGCTTAGGATTATATGAGTCGAGTTTTGCATGCTTAAGTCATTTGTATCCATGATAGGCCTAGAAAGTTGTAAAAATCCCAAGCTCTTCTATTTTTTATTTATAAGTTGTTTTGAAACACTCCACGTTAGCTCGATGATATTGAAATGCTTCAGAAGGATTTTTAAATGATGGTAAAGTACTTGGACTTCCATTGTGACTCTTGATTATTTTTGACTACTAGAGAAACACTTGAAAAAATAATAAATTAATTAAGAGTTGGAAGAAAGCTGAAGCAAAAATACCCATCAAGTCTATAGGCAAAGCCTATGTATTAATACAAGGAAAAACCAAGTGCTCCTTTAAGATCTTGGTACTTAAGGGGACGATCCATGCCGATGGGTAAGAGAAACCATCCATATGGTCAGAGGTATATGGTATAGCGCTTAAAGGTAAATGTCCAACTTGGTGTTTTGATATCTACAAGTTAATACACATTTCACATGAGCACACGGACAATTTTGAATTGAATTATAGGGATTGAGGGAAATTTATGAGGATTTGGACTTGATATGGATACTTGTACTTAAGTTGTGTGGAATTTTGCTTGTATATGATGAAGTGTAGGTTTATAGATTGTGGATTATTATTCTTAGATAATTTTTTTCACCAACTTTGTCGCTTCATAATTTTTGATGGATTTGAATGTTATGAATCATGGGTTTAAATCCCTTAAATTTTTTTCCATGATTAGTTTGCTAGGACAAGCAAGAGTTTAACCTTGGGGGAATTTGATAAGTGCTTATTTAATATATTATTTTATGCTTATTTCTCTTGATTTGTTATTAAGTTTGCATGTATTTGGCTTTAATATCCTTGTTATGGGCTAACAAATAATCAATCCAATGAATTAGATATGTTTTATTGTTAATGGGCATTTTTGCAGAGAATTGGTCTATAAAAGGTGTATTTCGGACGAAAATCGAGTTTTGACGAATCTCGACCTGAAAAGATTACCAGAAATCGAAGTAGGAAGCAAACCAAGATTGCAGAGGGGCTTACGGCCGTAAGGTCACCCGTAAGATTTGGCTTGTACAATTTGTCATGATTTATGTTGACTTTTTTGGAAGGCTAAACTTCCACGATTTTGGGCTTTTCTAAAGATTTTTGACATGGACGAAGACGACAAACCTAATTTGAGTCAACTTATGAAAAGTCGTATGATTGAGAAGCTATATGAACCCCCTCCTTGCTCAGACTTTTAGACAATTAATACACAAGACGATCGAGAGAAGATCTAGAGCTCAAGGAGGTGGAGACCGGAAGGCTGCTAATGAAGTATTCATGTTGACTTCTTAATGGATTTTTCTATCTTTTCCATTATTTTCTATAATTTAAATATGTTCTAAATACTCTTGTACTGAGATTAGATAGATCATGCCCATGAGTAATTAAAGTTATCATTTTTATTGTACTTTTATGAGTTTATGTGTTGCGAATTATGTATTATGGATTTAATGCTTCTAAATAATTAGCTACTAGTTAGATGATCTTTTGTTACATAATTTAAGGACCGAGAGGTGGTGACTAGTGAGTGTAAATTGATACATAGCCATAAATTAAACTATGCTAGAGATTGTTCAATGTGGTTTATGCAGTTTCGGTAGTAATTACACCTTATGTTAATGAATCTGGGAATTTTTAAATAACTTAATACTTTTCATATTATTTTAATTTCATATGGAGACTGTGGAATTGATAATTGAATTAGAGATGTTATAACTAGAGATAGAGTAGCAATCTAAAATTAGAAAATTCTACTGTCACAATAGATAAATATAATAACTTGCATGATAAACTAATTAGCTTTGATTATGAATGGATAGATGAAATCAAAATCTTAATATTTCTCTCTCTTATTGCTAAAACCTAAATTTAATTAATTTTGCTTAGTGATTAGTTAATTAGCTATTATTAGAATAAAATCCAATCTTTTTAATTTGTTAGATAAGAAAAAGAATTTCTTGACTGGTAAATAGTTGAATTTCAGTCCTCGTGGGATCGATAATTTTTATACTATAATTTGGTTATGTACACTTGCACAAGCACGATCACCTGATTTACCCCATGGTTGAGTTAGTGGATGATAGAACCCACAAGATTTATATATTACGACCTAGGTTCCTGATGGTCAACTAATCACTTGAACGACCTCCTCTACAAGACTCCCAACAAGTTTGAAGAAGAATGGGTTGAAGCAGCTAAGATGCTTGAGGACCAGGTCTTCTTGGAATGGATAGATGTCGAATACTGCCTGAATGAGGCAGCCAATAGCATTGCCTAGTTAGTAAAAATGACCTAGGGTTTGCAAACCTTAAATTGGATACCAACTAGTTCTTCCAGGAGTCTTTAGATAAAGGGTATGATTTGAAGGATGCGTCAACCTACTAGAAGAAATTGAAGAATGAGAGTGAGGTTTTTTTTAACTCCACATGGGTAGTGAACATGGTTATTGGTCTAGTTAACCACAAGGCTGGGAGGAAATCTGATCTTAAGTTGGCTATGGAGTTCTATAAAAATTCCAAATAGCACAAGCAAGACCCCAATGTGGAATGGTTAAAGGGCTACTCTAACAGCTTCAGATGCTATATAAGTAAGGCCAACCAAAAAGACCTTCATATATCTATCATTCAGGTGAAAACTCACAAGATGGAAGTCCTAAAAACTCCATTTTCCCCTCCAAAGGCAATGCCTCTACAAAAGAACCAGTGTTTGTGTTTAAGAAGAAGGATGTTATCCTCGAAATGTTGTTAGAATTGCAAATGAGGTTAAAGAATGTGTCAGCTCGAAGCTAAGTCTAGGAGAATGATGAGGAGGAGAAGACCAACAAGAAGGAAGAAGAAGAGATTATCATGCTTTCAGGCAATATACAATATTAATTTATCAAATGATATTTTGATTTTTAAATGTATGGATTTTATTTCCATTATTTGTTCAAAATTTACATGACATGTGCTCATGTTGTCTTGTAGTTTCCTAAGCACAATAATGTGCTTGGGAAAATATTCTCGAGCCCCGAATAGATAATTAGTCACATAAATCTTTTAATTTTCGTATGTATAAAATAATCACTCTTTTGTCATTAATCATAAAATATAAAACTTGTTCCTCATCCCATCACTTGACCCCCAGAAAAGCATTTTAATATCTTTGTGTTTAGAGAGGGGGCACACTTGTCAAATTTTAACAAGTAATAGATAGTTCTATTAAAATGATAATATTCATTTAAATAATTCCCCAAGTGATGACTTTCCATGCTTAATATCATTTTGTTCATGGCACACTTGTCTATTATATGATATTAAGAGCTTTGGGATGTCATAGCTTTGGATAATATTTTCTTCGAAAAAGCTCCTATATCATTCTGATGATACATTTTCCATCCACTTTGCCTCCACCCACTTAGTTATATAATCAATATAACTAATTAAAATGGTGTAGGTAGCCAATTTCTTGAATAGTCCCATCTGATCAATCTCTCACATGACAAATGGAATAGGACTAATGATGGAATGTAGATCCTCGGGTGGTGCCTAAGCGACATAACAAAACTTATAAAATTTATCACATATTTGCATGTGTTCTTTAGCTTGTTTTAGTAATTAGCCAATAATATGACCATCGTGTAATTTTGTGAGCTAGATATGTGCACCCAGTTCTCCACATTCGCAATAGTGTATGTCTTTCAAGATATTTTTTTCTTACTTAGGGCTCATTGAGCACTTGTAGAACACCCCATCTATTATAACAAAATTTGTTTGTTTAAACACAAAATTTGTTGCTTCTTTTGGATTTTGGGTAATGATACTAACTTCAAGTACGGGATGATCGGAGAACCCAACAACCTTCTGTTTGTATGCATAAGACCTTACCTGTTTTGGAACTTGACTTTGACATGGTGTCACAGTATAGTGACCCATTTTTTTATTTTTTTTTTATTTTTATGTATGTTCTTATTTATCATATTTCTATGTTTTTATTGTATAACATTAATATTCACATATTCTCTCATCCTTCTTTTCCCATAACTTATATTCTATATATGTACATATTCCCCTTTTAAAAATTATTTTTCACTTTGTATATTATTTTATTCATTATCTATTTTTCCCATCTCATCATATTTCCTACCTTAAATATTTCTCTCTCTATTACTCTAAATTACCATTCTATTAGAATTTGTTGCATTTTTCATAAGCTCCACAAGGTTTAAGAGCTCTATTAGAATCACCACAATCTCAATACCTCGTTCATCTTTTCTCCACCTCCATTAATTATGATTTTGTATTTAATGACAAGCCTCTACCCATTCTCCATAATGATCATCACTATTCGAACTTAGGTCAACAAGAAATTGAGTTGGGCTTTGTGCTCGAGCTCAGGCCCGAGAATTTATTATGTGCCTTAGCGAAGCCCTAGGGCGGTCATTCACATAAACCTAAATGAGATTTATCATGGGTTTTGGTCATGTTTTCGGAGACACAATCCACTCATATCAAATAAAGTTTATTATCCATGGGAGAAAATCCATAGCTTAACCTACAAACTATCACATCCCTTTATAAACTACGATTTCATGACCTAAACAGGTTAAGTTCTTTGGAGGAAGGGATTCATAGTTTCTATTTTCTTATTTCTTTTTTTTTATTATTCTCATTCCTTATTCAATTTTTTTGTGATTTACTTATTCTATGTTTCTTCCGTAAATATTATCCTATTGTAAAATTGTTATTTTTTGTAAACTAAACAACACATACACAACAAAATTATGTTTTCTAGTTTACATATTAAAAAGTTCTTTCTTTCTCTGTCATTAAATTTTCTAGGACATATATTCCAATGTCCATTCTTTCTTTTGCATTTTCTACCTCAACTTTCCTATTTCTTTCCTATCTATTTTTCTTTAATTCATTCCTACGTCATTCATTTTATATATGTATATTTATTTATATTTCATTGGAAAAAATTATTATTTTCTATCTTTTTGTAACCTCTATTTTTATCTTTCATTCCACATTCTATGCTGTATTTTCTTTTTACTAGGCTTCTTTCACCTTGCAAAATACAAAAATTCATCGATCACACTTTTCTGCTATATATTATTCCCATTTTTATTTTATTTTGTTAGCTTTTATATATGTTCTTATCTATCTTATTTATCTCTTTTTATCATATAACATTTCTGCTTCCTTATTCTCTCATCCTTTTTTCCCCATATTTCCTATTCTATATATATACATACTTCCCTTTTTCTTTTTCTTTTTTTAATCGTTTTCCACTTTATATGCTATTTTATTCAATATCTATTTTCCCCATCTCATCATATTTTCTACCTTAAATCTTTCTCTCTATACATTATTCTAAATTACCGTTATATTCAAATATGTTGCATTTTCCATAAGCTCCACAAGGTTTAAGAACTCTATCAGAACCACCATAATTGTTAATCCCTCGTTAACCTCCATTAACTATGATTCCTTATTTGATGATGGGCCTCTAGCCATTCTCCATTATGATCGTCACTATTTGGACTTAGGTTAATGAGAAATTGAGTTGGGCTCTATGCTCGAGCTCAGGCTCGAGAATCTATTATGTGCCCTGTTGGAACCCTAAGGCAATCCTCTATTAACCTAAATGAGATATTATCATGGGCTTTGGATATGTTTTTGGAGATACAAACTACTTACATATCAACTAGGGTTTCTGCATCTATTGGGGAAAATCCATAACTTAACCTACGAGCTATCACATTTCTTTATAAACTAAGATTTCATGACCTAAAAGGCTAAGTTCTTTGAAAGCCTAATACTTTGTTCTTGCCTACTTCTCCTACAATTGTTTACTCAGTCATCAGAGTGGGAACATGGGAACATAACCCATAGTGCTCCTAATACTTTGCCATTTTGATTTTATGATTGACAGCCATCCCAAATTCCTTGTTTTTCTAATCACAAGTCTGTTTTACTCGGATTTACTCTGCTTAGTTATTTACTGAGTTTTATTCAGAATGAATGCTCTCGTGTTTTGAATTGCAAAGATTATTCGTTCATATCTTAATTTATATGCATAAATTCATATTTTTAAGAGAAAGTCAGATAAATATGTCTTAAGTTGTTAAGTCAAACTTAAAATGACATATATGGCAGGATAAATTAGATATCGTGACCACAAGTTACTCCAAGTAGATAAATACTTACTTTATATTTGGATTTTTTTGAAGGTTTGGAAACTAAATTCGGACTGAGATTGAAGCACAAGGTGCTGGAATTGTACCACCTATATGAAACAAAGGAATAAAATGGATGAGTGTACATACAAATGTCAATCTAAATCTTAGATTTATATAATAATCAAGAGGGGGATCTACTCATTGGACAAGGTGGGCAATAGCTCACCTTGAATTTGGAAGGAACATGGTTTTTACTGAAATTTTTTAATTTTTTTTAATATAGGGCAAAATGTAACTTGCCATAACCTTGCTCACCTTGATTTTAAGGAAAAAAAAATACATTGCAGTATATTTTGACAACCTTATTTTAAGTTTTTCGGTACTGATCCCTACCTCCCACAAAAATAAAATATATCTATATATATACACACATTTTGTGAACCGAACAAGAAAAATTTGAGAAATGGAACGAAAGGGGTATGTATTTTTTTTCCAACTGGCCAAACTTTCTCGATCGGCCACTAAATTTATAGATATACAGTATGTACACACCCATATGTATCCACATATAGAGAGAGAGGGAGTGAGATCCACTAAATTTATAAATATGTAGAGAGAGATCTTACCGACTGTTGTTAGTCTTACGAAAAAAGGTGTACGCGGAGATATAGGGCACCGGATTTTATGGCAAAAGGAAAGAAGATCAAGAAGCGGCAGGCTTCACAGGTCTGAATTCTGAAATGAGAGGTTTAGGGTATCCAGACCCATATAACGGCACTAGGTTTTGCTGTCAGCTGTTATTTTGGAATAAATAAACACTTCGGTATTAATTCAAAAGCCTGGGCTTCCATCCAAAAAAAAAAAAATTTCAAAAGCTTGGGCTTTGAATTTCTACTAGATCAAATGCCCGTTTAATATATGGAGTAGTTTTTATTTTAGATAATTATAGCGGGCTTCTGATGCCAATAAATGGGTTTACGTAATGGGTTATGGGATTTTTATTTTTTAATGAGCCTGAAGGAAGGGGTATTTAGAAGAATTCATATATTTCCATTGGATTTGGCTCACCTCCACAACACTACCAATTCTCTGCTCCATCCTCCATTTTATATTAATTCAATGATCATTTATGTATTTCTTAAAGAAATTATTAAATATTAAATAAAATAAATAAATATAAATAACTATTAGATTGTAATAGAACAAATGATGAAGTAGAAGATGAAACATAAAATTTGAATTCCACTACCAAGTATATATTTCTTGATAGTATAATTTTAATCAAAACTTTTTACTTAACTTGTAATATTGAGTTGTACCATCGCCCAAAAAATGAAAATAATCTGATTGTTTCCTCTTCAACTACATAATAAGATGAATTTGCTTGAAAAGTATATTATAAAGTATATTAGAGGAGAGCCAAATCCACTTCCACTACATCATCATTTCCCAATAATATCATCACTATGAATAAACCTCTAACCATATTCAAAAATCCCCTAAAGAAAATACTGGATTTCTTGGGCTATTTAAATAATGCAGGGAATGATTCAATACATACATAATCAACATTAAACTGAACCGTATGTGTATAAACCTCTTGAGTAATAACTAAAAGATTTGCATAAGAACTTCTCGCCGCAATTAACTCACATATACCACACTTACAATCCACGCTAACATATAATAATATTCAGTCAAATCACCTTCCTTAAATACTGCAAGTGAACACTATAAATGTTAATATACTTCCTTTTTTCTTCTGCAAATTTCGACCATTTCTCAATTTGAGACGATCATCCTATGCATGGTTCATGCTAATCTTCTCTGTATTGCTCCAAATTTAATGTATGTGTCCCGAAGGCACGTGTTGTTATACTTCCTGCAATTGAGTAAACATACGATTCGTATATATTTCACAAAACCTGGAACATTTGCCAGGAAATAATATCACTAAAACTTATCAAATCGCAGTGATGATTTAGTGGTCATATACTTATTTAGTAGCGCATCTAGGCTTCCAGTCTCTCTCATTTTGTAAGTCGAGCAGTTGGGTTTGGGATTACGCTTTAATCCCCTCGTAGGAATGGGAGAACTCTCATATCTTCTACCATTACATATAATCATGTAGGCAAAGTTATCTGAATTTCCCTATTGTCCATTACTTGTTTGATTTTGAAAATATGCAAGCTTTCAACTGTAAAGCTAATCATTTGAAATAATCAAATAGTGAAGACACTCTTTGTAAGTTGTTCAGGTACGTAGCCAGTTTGAAAGTAAGGTATCAATGCATGGACCTAAAGTTGATGTAACCCTACTGAGAACTAATGCCTCAGCAAGTCAACAAACCTCTCACCTCTAACTCTAGGACTTGTTAGCTATTGGGACCAACCCGATCGTTGACTAAGTCCAAACTTCACTTCCAGCTGAGCACACGTCGGCAAGAGTAGGTTCACCTAAAACATGGGCAACATGAGGGGTTTGTTTCCTTGTTCCGCTCTCCGATGCTTAAGTTAGCGGTGAGATTAAGGTATAATCTGCGTATTAAGATGGAGACGATGAGGTTTATCATAAGTTAAAGAGTGTATTTTTGTAGAGGTTTGGCTCTTTTTGTGTTGAGAGTGGGATCTCCTCATTTGTGCAAATGAGGTGGCATTTGTAGAATTGGCCTTAACCCACAGCCCAATAAAGTAGGCATGGTGTGCCTTACTTGAGTTGACAGGGATGTCGGGGTCAGGTGGCTGATTGGACACCGTATTGAAACTTATTTTATGGCCTTTGGGCCGTTGGACCCGAACCAGGCTGAGTCAGGCCTAATCGCTGGGATGGATTGGACTCGCTAGCTGGGAAGGCCTAGGCCCGAGGCACATAGTTTGAAAGTCCTTGATGGCGTTGGTCTGGCCGGACAGAGAAGGGTGCCAGCTCCTTTTGGGGACCGAGGGCTGGGCTTGGTCCTTCTTTGGGCAAAGCGGATCACCAAGTTTTGAGAGTGGCCGATCGTATGAGTTGCCACATGGGATGCCACGTTTGCCCTAATTAGGGCTAAGGTTAAAACCCTAACCCTAATTTGGGATGATCTCCATCAATGCCCCCCAGCCTGGTAGGGTACTTTAGTGTACCGGCAGGCTATGAGCCCGATCATCCCTTCAATGTATGGTGAAGTGATTTCATAATTCTGCAAAGGGTCGGGACCAAGGCCACTCGAATGAATGATGAATGATCAGTAAATGGTTAAAATTGAAAAATTTTACCAAGTGTTGAGTCTGGTACATAAATAAGACTTAACTCTTTCAAACAGAGTCCGGTCAGTAACTTCTAATTTATTTTGAGAAAATTAACAAGTGCAAACAACTTGGGACTTGATAAAGATTGGTAAAATCTTATAAAATCCACCAAGTGTAAATAGCTCGAAAATTTTAAAAATAATTGAGTGTTACCAAGGTGAATGAAAGAGTAAGTTTGTTTTTGAAATACTGGTCGGACAACTGGGTCCTGATTTTGAATTACATTGCGCTGTTTAATTAAGTCGTAGTAACCCGGGCGGTTATCCGTTGTATACCCCCAGTTTAACCATGTTTATGGTTTACCTTAGGCATGGTGAAACTTTAGGAGTGACTGTGGGAGTAGTTCCGGGTTGAGAGTTGCCCCCCCAAACCAGGCTGATAGTGTCGGTTGGGGTTAGTGCCTTACGATTATGTTTACTTGTGTACCCGGGCCGAGTGTTTGAGGCACGTGGGTGGGAAATGACATAAGCGTGCCAAGGAGTTTGCATTGGGATTATGTTTACTTGTGCACCTGGGCCGAGTGTTTCGGGCGCACGGGTGGGAAGTGAAACATAATGGTAATTAGTTTACTCGTGCCCTCGAACCAAGTGTTTATGGTGGCGCAGATCGAGCGTATAAGTGAAACATAAGCATGGTTAGTTTACTCGTGCCCCTCGGACCAAGTGTTTATGGCTGCGCAGATGGGGCGTATAAGTGAAACAGGACCGTGAGTCATTTGATTATGTTTAAAGACGTTTTATTGATAAGAAAGTTCATCGTATGTAGGCAAGAAAACTGTTACAATGTATGGTCTTGTAATGAAAATTGCCCAACCATTGACATAAAGTTTGTCGGATGTATACGAGCGAACTATTACAATGCATGGTCGTGCAATGAAAATTGCCCGACCAGAGATATCTAAGGGTAGTACCTTTTTAGGTGGATGGCATGCCATGGGTTGCCTTGTTCATAGTTGTCCATGCCCTTGAGGGAGTATGTACCTGGGCGGAGAACTACCGAGACCAAGTAAGGGCCTTCCCAGTTCTGATGCAACTTGCTCTGTTGGGTTAGCCTAGAGGCGATGGTGGCTCGAAGAACAAGATCTCTGGTGATCAATGTTTATTATATACATATTTTCTTATGATTATTCTCTTGATTTATTATAAAAAATACATGGATTGGGCTTATATATCCTTGTTTGGGCTAACAATTCATCAATCTAAGGGATTAGATATGTTTTATTTCTATTGGGCTTATTTTGTAGAGATTTTGAATTTTTCTAAGGCTTTTTGACATGGACCAAAATGGCAAACCTAATTTGAGTCAACTTGTGATAAGTCCATGATTAGAAGCTTTTTGATATGGAAGGAAGTGGCAAACCTAATCAGAATCAAATTATGAGAAGTCTTAAGCCTTTACCTATATAAACCCCCTCCTAGCTCTAAAAAATACACTTTTCATACAACATACAATTAAGGGGAGATCAAGAGCTCAAGGACGTGGAGACCGGAGGGCTACCAACGAAGACATCTTGCCGACTTCTTATGAGTTTTTCTATCTTTTCTATTTTATTTTGTAGATTAGTTATGTTCTAATTTATTTTATGCTAAGACTAGATGGATCTTATTCATGATTAATTAAAGGTTTATTTAAACTTTATTACACATTCATATTGATTTTGCATATTTATTGAGTTATGATTCATATTCTTAATGCTTCTAGATATCTGATCAATGTTTAGATGAATTTTGTCACATAGTTCAAGTACAGAGAGGAGAAGACTAGTGAGAGCTCATGTGAAACATAACCAAAAATTAAATTTAGCTAGAGATAGTCTAGGTTGTTTGTGTAGTTTCAGTAGTAACTATATCTAATCTAGGTAGTGATGGTTAGTGAATTCGAAAATTTCCATAAAACTTAATGCTCTTCAGATTATTTAAATTTTGCATGGAGACTGTGGGGTTAATAATTGAAGTAGGGGTGTTATAACTAGAGATAGAGTAGCAACTAAATTAGGAAAATTCCACTGTTATAAATATGTCAAATTAATATCGATTGCCTAATAAAGTTAGTAAACCCTAAATTATGATTGAATAGGCAAAGTCGAAATCTTAACATATTTTCTCGATATTGTTAACTCTCTTACTTAGTTGAGATCTAATTGTTAGAATAATTAATTGTTAGTTTAGCTTATTAAAAAATCCAATTTTTAATTATTTACTAGATAAAATAAGAACTAAAATAATGGTACATAGTTGACATAAATCATCGTGGGATCGATAATCTTATATACTATAATTTGATTGGTGTACATTTGCACTTAAATCCGATCATCTGGCCTCGAATTGTCTGGTCTTGACCTTGGCATCGTAATATTTGGCTTAGCGGGTAGCCCAAAACTGATTGTTATTTTATGGTCGGGCCGCCCAGGAGTGAGCTCAATTTCATCTATGGCTCGCTGTTGTTCAGGGGCCGTTTTCCTTCGCTTTTGTCTCACCGATTTATGTCAGGGATCGACACTTAACTTATGGACTGCTATATGTTCGTCAATCCCTAACATTTCGTCGAGAGTTCAAGTGAAGGTGTTAGCGTACTCCTAGACCAAGTTGACGAGGGTGAGTCGGAGCTCAGCTGGTAGCCAAGACCGATTGTGATTTCTCGGTTAGGCCACCCAGGGGTGAGCTCAACTTATGTGTCATCGACAGGCTTGGACTAAGTTGATGAGGGCGAGTCGGAGCTCAGCGGGTAGCCCAAGACCAATTGTTATTTTTTGGTCGGGCCGCCTAAGAGTGAGCTCCACTTCTTCCGTGCTCGGAGCTCAGTGGGTAGCCCAAGACTGATTGTTATTTTCTAGTCGGGTGGGTGAGCTTGACTTCTTCCATGTTTGGAGCTCAACAAGTAGCCCAAGAGTGATTGTTATCTTCTGGTCAGGCTACCCAGGGGTGAGCTCGACTTCTTCCATGCTCGAAGCTCAGCGGGTAGCCCAAGACCGACTGTTATTTTCCAATCGGGCCACCCAGGGGTGAGCTTCAACTTCTGTGTCATCGACAGGCTCAGACTAAGTTGATGAAGACGAGTTGGAGCTCACCGAGTAGCCCAAGACCAATTGTTTTCTTTTTGTTTTTGGTCGGGCCGCCTAGGAGTGAGCTCCACTTCTTCCATGTCATCGACCGGCTTGGCAATCAGTTGGCTATAGGCTTCGCTGAGAGGCTCAACTTGTAAAGTCATCACCTTGTTTGCTTCGGATGGGCTAACCACTTCGAAAGTGGAGGGGTCCCCCTTGACAGACCCCTCGACCCCGCAAGGGGGCGCAGCCCCCTTGACACCCGCATAGATTACGCACGGTATTTGAAAAATATTTTACATGTTTCATATACTTTATCATGTTGATGATGTGTTACTATGTATTGTATGAATATACATGGTCAATAGTATGGCCCGTAGTTACTTTTTGTTTTATAAATACGGCCTGTGTGTCGTGGTATTTTATATTAAATATGGCCTACATGTCGTGAGTATTATTTAATTAAATACAACCTGCATGTTGTTGTAATTTTATATTACGGCCTGCGTGTCATTTATTTCACACGTAATGTTGATTGAAGAATCAAGTTCAGTAAAGAATCAAAGTGATTGGATAATCAAGTTGATTGGAGATGTTGATAGCTGGATGGTGATCTACATACAACAAGTGCATTGCTTAAAAATTAGTTCTTCATAGTTTAGGGGTCATACTATCTCATGTTTATTTATTTGTTTATTTATTTATACTAATTTATTATTATATTTTTATCACTAGCATAAATAATTAATAGTCTCTCATCAAAATTAAGTAATAATTGATGCCTTACCAATCTAACACCTGTCAAGGCTTAGATCGTTGAGAGATGGGTCTGCCAAAGTAGAGCATCATTGGCTATTCAAGTTAAGCAGGATGGATAACATATGGGATGATTGGTTTACTTAACAAGACCATCAAAATGGCTTTGGATTTTGAGGCATAGTGTTGGGGAGCCGGGATATGAGATGTCAACCCTAACAACCAGGAGTTGCATATGATACTATTAGCAAGGAATTTCTTACCTAAATAACTAAGTCTTAAGGATTAAGCCAAAGTTTACTCAAATCTTGGTAAAATATGGATCTTGGCCCACTATACTATCATTTAGAGGGATACTAATAATAACAAGTATAGTGGAAGTTTATTGTAAACTTCTTTAATGAACATGTCACTAAATTTTTCCATATATTTATTGTAGATATATAATGGTAACCAATTCATCATCAATCTTTTCACTGCGATCCATCCTTGAGAATGACAAATTGAATGGATCAAACTTCTTAGACTGGTATAAAAACTTGAGAATAGTTCTCAAGTAGGAGAAAAAGAAATATGTCCTTGAGAAGCTTGTTCCTAAGAAGGCACATGCTACTAATGCTCGCCATGCTGAAAGAAATGCCTGCAAAAAGCATAAGGATGATGCAGTAGATGCATCTTGTCTGATGATAGCCACCATGAGACCGAATCTTCAGAAGCAATTCAAGAACGTGGAGGCATATAAGATGATTGTTAACTTAAAAAACCTATTTTAGGAGCAAGCACGATAAAAAATGTACCAAACTATAAAGGACCTCACTGCGTGCAAGCTAGCTAGAAGTAGCCCAGTCAGTCCTCCTGTAATCAAGATGATTGGTTACATTGAGAACTTAGAGAAATCAGGCTTCCCCATTAGTCAATAGTTGGTTACTGACATCATTCTCCAGTCATTCCCTGATGACTATAGCACGTTTTTTATAAACTATAACATGCATAGTCTCAACAAGACATTGATTGAACTGCATGGGATGCTTAAGACTACGGAACAGAACATCAAGAAGGACCTAACCCCTAATGTTCTTATGGTACAAAAAGGGAAAGGGTTTAAAAAACAGGGTAAGGGAAAGGGCAAAGGTAAGGGCCCAGTTCAGAACCGGAACAACAAACCTAAGCCCAAATCCAAGTCCAAGACTGGTCCTAATGATG